>JAOSBN010080506.1:0-12531 GCA_027563595.1 Erythroxylum suave | reverse complement strand
AGCACAAAAATCATGAATTAGGAGTCAACAAATGCATAAATACTTAAGAAAGTAGGGCCAATTTATAGCATAAATTTAGGTCATTCACATATTATATTGTTGCTCTTCATTCTTTGACAAGCTGTGTGTTTCTACCATTTGATAACCTATCGTTGGGAGAATATTTTGGAGTGGTAATTTCTTTTAATGTTACTGCTATTTCTTTTGTATCAGAGGCGTGGAATTGTTGCATTAATTCTATATTTTCTTTTAATCTTTGTTATCGTGATTTAGGTTGGAGTGGTAATTTTGTCTCCAAAAGAAAGCATTAACTAATTATATAATCGCACACCAACTGGAGCAAGCGGTTGGAACATGATGCTTTTGATCTATAGACTCATCTCTTGCATGGATTAGTTCACTGTAATGGTTTTGGATTGAAATGTTTATTCTCGATGTCAAGTTTATATAGAGTTCATGTTCTGTGTTATTCAAGGTTAATAGATAAGCAGTAGTATTGATCAATTTGTAATATGTAACAATTAGAAATGCATTAACAATTGGTTTAATTTTTATGTAATATGTAGAACTCTATTTAATATCAATTTCTGTAATATTTAAAACTTTATTTTATAGCAATTTCTGATTTTGATAGTTGGGTTATATATATTCTACTTTAGAACTTTATTTGTTGATATGAACAACAAAATTGACATCTACCAAAATTTCAGTTAGGCTATTTGAAGTGGAGAAATTGCTGGAGCAAAGCTTAAAAGTGAGTGTAATGGGGTGTATCATCTTAGTCCCCAGTTAGCTTTTGATTTGTTTCAGTTGTTAGTTTGTTTCTAGTGTGGTCACTATTCTGCTGTTGGTTTCTGTGTATATGTATGGTTTTTTATGGTTTCAGCTTGACTTTTTCTTTTTTCAAATTGATTTTTGTTTAAAATTTACAATTTTAGTCACCAGTTGGCTCTTAATTTGTGTCAACTCTTAGTTTGTTTATGATATGGTCACCATTCTACTATTGGTTTCTATGTATATGTATGGTTTGTGATGGTTTTATTTTGACTTTTTCTTTTTTCAAATTGATTAGGACTCTATCATTTAACCAATTGGCTTTTGTTCATATGCGGTTGTATCAAAATTGGTCAACTTCGATACATACCAGTAGTAGACCAAAGGTTTATCCCTTTGCTACCAAAAATAATAATAATAAAGACTCGTGCTTTTATCTGGTTAAGAAAGGACATGCATTCTTATAATGGTTTTGTAAAATACATGCAACATGAATTCCACATTTGTTGGAACTATAAACAAAAGACGCAGGAACACACGACTTTACTAAGTTTGTGATAAAACCAACCGAGTTATGCTAACTTGCAACTAGAATCGAACAATTAATGTTGAATTTTAAAATTTAGGAGCTATCAATTCCATTTACATATGAAATTTATGGTTGCCTTTGCACCCCAAATTTTTAGAATTGGAGCTTAATTCTGCATACTAGATTCATAAAAATGTAGAAGGATAATCCATCGTAATGGTTCCTAAAGTTAAGTTTGGATTTTGTAATTTTAGAATTTGATCAAATTACAATTTCAAGTATTAGAATTATAATAAATATACAGTATCAACCCAATTATGTAGTAAATATATGGAGCAAAGTTTAATAAGTAACATCTGTTGGTCTTTTTTAATCCATTCTATTGTTGTTGGTCTTCTTTATTACAATTGATAAATGAGAATTATTTAAGTTACATACTTTTTCTTTGACAATAGTATACTCAAATAATTTTTTATACTTTTTAGGTTAAATCATAATGGAAAATATGGAATTATCCTCTACTCATAGTATGTCTAATCCAAAATGGAATTATTTTTCTTCTTCTCAAGCATTTTATGGGAATGTCTAATATAAATATATAATTGTATTTTTTCCAAAGAATATTTAAAGGGGGAGGAATTTATAGAATGAAAGAACATCCTGTTGGTGTTAAGGGTAATATTGTTTCTTGCAAAAAAGTACCACTTGATGTGTATGATAAGATTGGAAAATATTTGCAGTAACAAGTAAAAAAGAAAAAGGAAAATAAAGAGGCTTATGACATATCTTTTGGAAATGATGAAACACTATAAGTATTAGATAAAGGAAAAAGAAAAACTACTACTGAGATAAATTCTTATTTTAAAAACTACTACTGAGATAAATTCTTATTTTTCTCCAAGAACTATTCCTAGTTCTCAACCTAGTCTAAAAAGTTTTATGGTTGATAAGAATGTTGTTTTGTGATGTAAAAGATCATAGGCTAGATGGTTCTGTCATTCATGTATTCCTTTAAATGATTTAAAATCACCATATTTTCAAGAAGCAATTGATGCTACAATAGCAATAAGTCCAAGATTTAAGGTACCATCTTATTATGAGTTGCATGTGCCTTTGCACTACTCATTGTATAAATCTTATTTTAAAAGATATTGGTGGTATGGATCATATTTCTAGTCTTGCTTCATGCACATCTAAGATCACAATTTTTGTGTCTAATCATGTCACATTTTTGTTTTGGTTAACAAAGTAAGAAGATTGGATTGAGATTGTGCATCCTACTGCTATTAGATTTGTAGCTACATTTATTACTTTGAAAATTATTTATGAACATAAGCAACTACTTCAAAATTTGGTGACAAGTAAACACTTTTCAAGTTATAAATTATAAAAAAGTGAAAAAGGAAAAGAAATTTGTGCTATTATTCTAGATAATAAATTTTGGGATGCTTGCTTGATCATTGTGAAGATTGTGGCTTAACTTATAAGGCTGTTGAGGATTGTTAACTCAGATGAGAAGCCATCTTTGGGGTATATATATGATGGTATGTATAGAGCTCAATAAACAATTATAAATCTTTTAAAGGGAAGGAGAAATTCTACAAGCCTTATATAGATATTATTGAATGACGATGGGATAAGCATCTTACTTGAAGGATCCACTTAGTAGCTTATTTTCTCAATTCTTACTACTTATATAGCGGAGAAGCACGTACAATTAATATTATAGATAGTTTGTTTGATGTGATTGAATGCAAAGATATTTTCTCTATTGAAGAGTAATCATAAGCGATAAATGAAATTAAATTGTATCATGAAGGTTTAGAGAGTTTTGTTAGATCATCAACAAAGAGAGAACTTATGACAAAAAAATACAGCCAGGTAAGTTTTATACTTTTAATTCATCATTTTCTTATTAATAATTTATATTTTTATCATAACTATTAATTTAAAATTCAGATGAGTGGTGGAGATTATTTAGTGATAGTGCTCCAACATTGAGAAAACTCACTATTAGGTTGCCCAGTCAAGCAACTTTTGCATCAGGTTGTGAATGTAATTGGAGTGTTTTTAAATGTATTTATACAAAGAAATGAAATCATTTGTAACATCAAAGACTTAATGACCTTGTTTACATTACTTATAATTTGAGAATTAAGAATCGATATTTTATAATTTTGTTTTTATTTCAATAATTCTATTTTCATTATTGACTTTATAATTTCTCTGTTATATATTCAGAGCATTTAGTAAAAACAAAACATATAATCCAGTTGACATTGATTGTATTGAACATACTGATTTTTGGATCAAAGAAGAAGAACCATTGCCTGATCTTGATTATAATGAACTTGAAAAGATGATTTATGAAGAAAATGCATTTGTCACAAAGAATAAATTAAGAACTTCTACAGATGGTCAATTTATATCTTATTTTGATCATATTTAAGTTAAAATTATATTGTAGTATAAGTTTACAATTATGAATAATTTCATACATTACTAATTTGTAATTTATTTTAATACTTTTAATAAAAACATAGTTTACGAATCTTTAAATAGCATTGGAGAATTTGGAGCTTTTGACGATGATGAGACGGAACCTCCTTCAGAAATACAACTTTGATTTTTATTGTTATTTTAAATTTTATATTAGACTCATATTTATTTATTATTAGTTCATTATATAATAATAGACATTGGTTTTTTTCAATAAAATATTTTATTTTAAGTTATTCTTATAAGTTTTACTAATTTATTATATATTGGTTTTATAGTAGTTCACTATCGGCTGAACCACTAAACCTTAAACCATTCCTTCAACCGATTCGATGTCCAGTCTAGTTTTTAAAACATTGATGAAAAGACGAAAATGGTAGTAAGGGTTGTTATTGTTATAGTCATTTTTTAAGGGTTATTTGGAACCAATGCAAACCACCTAATAAAAAAAAGAAAAGGTCAGTGGAAAGTCATATCAAATGGTCCAAACTACTCCCATCCCTTAATAAGATTTATATGACCATAATACCCTAGCTAATGGTTATTTCTGGTCCATAAGGAACTTTAGTGGGTAAGGTCAATTCGGCAATTTCAAGTTTATTTTCTTTTTCATGCTTTACACGCTTTAATACGATAAACTAACCCAATCTACTATTAGATGTGCAAAAGGGAATTCACAATGGCACCATTGGAAAGCCCACACGCAAAAGAAGCATCGCGTGCCATTGGTTTTAGGCTCAGGACAAGTTAGGCTTCATTTTATGTGGTTGCAGTTAGTGTGCCAGATCTCCCTAATCCAGGCTTGGTTTAGGGGAGTGGTGTTGGTTGATAACCTTTTGAAATCAACCTACTCAAATGATAAGTACTTATTCTTAATAAGTACTTATGTGTTTGGGATTGGTGTTTTGGTAACTGCTGAAATGTGAAAATAGGTATTTGACAAGTTTGGTTGCGTTTGCTGAAAAGAGGTAAAATGACTAAAAAGCCTATCGATTTAATAAATTATTAATTATTGTATAAATAATTAAAAATACATGACTAGTCATATAAATTTAAAATATTAAATAATAAAATATTAAATTAAAATAAGAAAATATAAATAAAATAAATTTAGGAAATAAAATATTTCATAAAAATATATTATTGTTCATATAAATTTAAAATTATAAATAATAAAATATTAAATTAAAATAAGAAAATATAACTAAAATAAATTTAGTAAATAAAATATTTCATAAAAATATTATTAGTCATATACGTTGGATTTACTTTCTATTAGTTGAAGGTATAATGAAAAATAATAATTATTAGAAGGCTATTAATAGAAAGTAGAATTTCTACCGCAGAAGCACTTTCCTATCACAATCCTCTTTCTGCCTATTGATTTTTCCGGTGGCACCGCACTTTCCTCTAATCTCCTGTTGTTCACCTGCAGATCCAAACATATGACTGCATTTGAAAATTGCAGCAGATAAGTGCTTATCCCCCTCGCACCACAGATCCAAACACAACCCCAATGAATGCTCTTGGCAGCTAACTGATTGTTATGCATTTCATTAGTATCATTATTCTAGCCAACTTAGCATTAATGGTTTTATTAAATAACACACTGATTTTCTATTTCATTGAGATGAACAAAAATAAGAAGTTGATGGACCTAATTAAAAATTAAATATTTGAGAAATTGGAGATACATATGGTCTACAATGATTATAATGAACAATATATGCCAAATATAGTTACAGAGATTCTACTCATATTAATTTGATAACAAGTCTGCCAAAACTTATTAAAGTAGCGATTAGACCCTTGATGAGAATCCAAAATAACACATTCATTTGGTTTTATTTTTATTTTTTGTTATAGTTTTTCTTTTAATTTTTTATTTTTAGTTCATTTTTTAAATAAAAATAAAAACTATTTCATTTTTTTAAGATTGAAAATATGTATTAAGCCGCAAAAGGCATCAAATTGTACAAAAGAGTCACTGGAGACCTATTAGGTTATAATCAGACACTTATACTAACTAATCCCACATTACAATGTATGAAATTGTCCAATCTTTGTTCACCGAGACATTATGTTAGGAAACGTTCTATTTAAAGTAGATAAGAGAGCTAGAATGGTGTTTGTCCTTGTACAAGCAAAGCTCACAGTTAATTATGTTGCTCATCATCTTGAAAAACACTTCATTACTTAAGCTTTGGTTAGAGAAAATTCTTTTGTTTCTTTCATGCCATATACAGGTTTCTAAGTAGGACAAAGCCACATGATAGGTCCAACCATCTCCTTCATCTTTGTGTTTAACTTTAAAGCTTTATTCTACTATATTATGCTAGTTGATAGGAGTATTAACTAGATTACATACATTTAACATTTCCTTCCTAACTATTCTAGTGTAAACGTATTGAAAAAGTAGGTAATTAAGAGTTTTTTGTGATGTTTTCAAAAGGATACACTAGTTAAGAATGAGTAAGAATCTTCCTAGCTTACCCATTGTAGGAAGTCTATTTTTGATTGCTAACTATAAAGTGTAAGAAGCTCAATGGGGCAGAACTTTTCCCTGAATAAGTTTGTACCAAGTCAAACTTGGATTGAACTCATTTACAACTTCCTATAAAAGGCATTATTTAATTCTCCAAAAATTGTTAATCTCTAGATAAATTTATCCTCGTTATCATCTAATAGTAGAAACATGAATAAAAGGATTGTAATGTTTGAAATCATATGAAATATAGACTAGTAATAGACCAAAGTTATCACACCTAAACATTCAGGGATGCAATGATTATATAGACCATACAATATCTGATACGCATCAAGCTATGTTAGATAAATTGCCATCTTGTACTAGAGACATGCATGTGAATATAACCCCTAGCTTTCCAAGCTAGCGATGTTGGTCCAACATTTATCGAATTTTAAATAGCGTCAAAAAAAGGTGAGCTAATCCAATCAATCTAACAAAAACAATTAGAGGGTTTAAATTAATCCTTTCTGGATACAAATCCAGTGGAAACAGGGTGGGCTTGTAGCTCAGAGGATAAGTCATTTGAGTTTTTTTTTTAATTTTTTGTATCAAGCATTTCGAGATAACAAGGCATTTTGGGGCAATCTTGTAGTTCTTGGTTTGTGAAAATGCATTGTCAAGTGCTCCATTTTATTTTCCCATTGAGGTCGAACCTAAACGAGTACTCAAGTATATATAGGTTGCTCACTATTTAAGAATGGATCCATATAAATGAATATATATATATATATATATATTCATTTATATGGATCCATTCTTAAATAGTGAGCAACCAGAGCTCTTACTCACTACATCAAAAAATTTCCACTAATAAAACATGTAAATCCATTGGGTTAAATCAATTACTAATTAA
Source organism: Erythroxylum suave (assembly GCA_027563595.1). Taxonomy (NCBI): domain Eukaryota; kingdom Viridiplantae; phylum Streptophyta; class Magnoliopsida; order Malpighiales; family Erythroxylaceae; genus Erythroxylum; species Erythroxylum suave. Next base: position 5,346 of record JAOSBN010080506.1, on the reverse strand, counting down.
TTTAAATTTTAATTAAGAAATTATTCTTACTAAGGGTTAATTTGAAGAATGAATTAATTCCCTACTGTAAAAAAATAAAAAAAGCGCCTGATACATTTTTTGTGCGGACAACAATGTATGAAACATCGAACAAAGAAGAACCAATGTTAAATGATAAACCATTAGGATATTACAGAAGCTTTTAAGTAATAATATGTAATATCACATTGGTTTGGAGGGATTACGTATATATTTCCCAACAAACATTAACGTTAAATTGATAAGGTACCTAACAGTTGGGAAAGTTACAACCAGTTAGACAATTTTCATATTAACTGTGAGTAATAAAATGAAACATTAATACTACATTTAGTCACACCACATAAGACACAAAGTCTAGATGTCCTTGACACCATGCTCTATACAACCATGTCATGCAACATCACTTATATAAGGAACCATGCAAACAATTCACCATGCAATGTTTAAGTGTGTTCACCAACGCAGCTTCACTTACCATCATATAATAATTGCTTTAAGCTATAATAACATATGATTTGATGATTACATAACGCAGAAGGAGAAAAAGTGACCGAAGGGGCCTTACAAATAGGGTTAAGTTTGAGTTTAGCGAACTCTCAAGTAAATGCCTCATAACGTGATTAATTCAACACAATTGATCTAGCCAAAAACTGTTGAACTCGAAAAAAATTTCAATTATTATTGATTGATTTAATTAATTATTTAATTACAATTTTTTTATTTATTTATCTTAGAATTGGGTCATTAAATTTAGTAAGCATGAATAGAGATTAGAATAGATGGAAAGATTAGAATGAAGTTAGAATTAATATAAGAATGTTAGAATTAAGTTAGCTTAAGGAGTTAGTAGATAAAAACAAAAGAAGGGGTAAATGGACATTGTATTAAACGACGAGGGCATAATTGGGAGACCAAGGATAAAAGTTGTCTTAAAATTTAGAAGAAGAGAAGAGAGATTCGTAGAAGAGAAGAGAAAAGAGAGAAGTTAGAGAAGAAGAAGAAAATGTGGGAAGAAGAGAAATCAAACTTGTTAAGGTAAGTTACTCATCTTTTCTTCTTACTTTATTAAAGAAATAGGTTGTGTTAAGAATGAAGGGCTTTGAGAGAGAGTGGGTGTTGTATTGGAAGAAGAGGAAAAAGGAACCCATTTGATTCGTAGGGTTTCTAAATTAGGTCTTGGGTTTTCTAACCTAGATGGACTATAGGTAGGTTAGGTTTGAGCTTAATTTGTGTTTATTACATCTTTTGTGATTATTGAAGTTTTTGAATTTTGTTAGAATGTTGTTTTGAATGGAACCTTGGTTGTTTTAAGAAACCAAGAGAATCTTACCCAAGAGTAAGAGGAAAGACAACCTTGAGTTGGATTTTTGCAAACAATTTAGGTGGGTAGTGTATTTATAGTTATTGTGTAATTGGGCAAATTCTTGCCTATATATGTGTATGTTGATTTTCTTGCATTTGATTTTCCTGAAATTGAGATCGTTGTGAATGTTTGAAAATGCATGATGAATTATGATTATATTATGCCTTGAAAAAGTTTATGATATTTGTATAAAAGGAAAGAAGAAAAAGTAAAAGAAGCATGAAATTATGAATTTGTGATTGGGCAAGAGAGGAACCCGTTTCGTTAGTCACGTGCATGTTAACCTATATCCTTCTCCTGACTGCCTGCTTGAGGCTACGAGATCCTGAGAAATCAAACTCATTTTGTTCACAATGTAAACTTCGGTTTCTCTGTTTCATTTCACGGAACTCTCAATCCATTTGTTTGTGCATTGCATCTTTGAATTGCCAAGTATGATGCATTTGAGTGTTATGTTTAATGGCTAAAATCTATGTATTGTGTTATGAGTTTTAATCTAAATTGATTTATGCTTGAATTGCTAGCTATACATGTGCATATGCTTGAATTGTGGTTGATTGCCAATGGCTATAAATGCATTAGCACTGAGTCGTGTAGCTCAACCCATCCTTTTTCCACTTCTCATGTGCAACGAGACAGTAAGCAATCCTTGCAAGGCATCGGAAACTCCAAGATAGTTAGGGACTTTTTTTACTAAGTTAGTTAACATTTTGGATAGCTTTATATGTATATCAAACATAAGCATCCTTGGCATTTTGTTTTAAGTTTAGTGAAGTGTATATTGATATGTAAGTAAAGCTTGTTCAAATATTTACTTTGCTTAGCAATGAGAATGACAAATTGAGGATTTGCTTTTGTGTATGATGATGTTATTTTACAGTTTGAGTATGATGGTTATGGAAATGGAATGAGCTTATGTGTATTCTTCATCGTTGAGATCGAAAATTGTTGTTTGTTTTAGAATAGCATGTTATAGATTGCAAAGGTTGTATGCGATTAATCATTTGAGGTGAGATTCAAGAGTTTAACAATAGTACTTAGTAGTTGAATTGATATGAAGAGATATTACATTTTACAAGCTTTCATAGGTGTAAAAATTATGTTAAGAACTCAAAGGAAAAACTATATCGATTTATGTAGAATTAGCCATAGTTATCTTCATGAAAGTTGTAGCTTATCTTTCTAACTTTCCAATGATATAAAGTAAGAAATTTTTGGATATCATAGTTAAGAGATATGATCATTATAATTTAGTAATGCTGCACAGGATGCATATAAGACAGTTGTAGTGAAAGGTGAGAATTTGTTGTACGTGATGGATCAATGGAGTTGAGATTTGGGGGTTTAATAAAATCAATTTGGTAATGCAATGTTTAAGGACGGACATTACATTAGAAGAAGTGAATTTAGCAAGATAATTAGTGAAAGTGATGTTAGAGTGGATGTAGGGATCATTGGAGATGCTTTGGAGGGAGCTTGGTATGTTCGGTTGTATTGTTGAATTGTCTTACTCTGCATCGTCTTAGTCTGGATTGTCTTAGTTTGAATCGTCTTAGCCTAGATCATCTTAGTCTGGATGGTCTTATTCTGGATCATCTTAGTATGGATCGTCTTAGCGTAGATCATCTTATTCTGCATCGTCTTAGTCTGGATCGTCTTAGACTGATTTGTCTAATCCATTTCAGACCTAATTAATTCGTACAAGACAAAGTTGTCTTATTTTGGCTGTCTAGATGGAAAAATCTCTCTTTAAGGTCTTCATAAAAGTTGTAGATATCAAATTCCTTTTAGAAACCGTCATAAGACAATCTTAATCCCATATCTCTAGTGAAAGTTATGCCAATTGTCCCAATATAGGTACATTGTGATTGAAGACATAATCATGGTTGACTCCTTTGGCCATAACTTCATCTTCCAATCTCGAAATGAAGTGATTATTAAACCAATAGATTCCTAACATATTTCCCTACCTCTACATAAAATTTTTTTATCCATTGGGATTGATTAGAAAATATTGATGGAGAGAAAGTGAGGGAAATGACTGGAAGAGCATGAATTGGTTGTTTTCCTGAACATATTTTGGTATTTTAATCATATCTTGACCTGTATAGCTCCGAATGAGACGATTATTGTTTCAAAATAAACTAGAAGCATGGAGCTACAATTTTTCTGAATAAGTAAATTTGTGATTCCACTGTATAAACTGGTTTTGGCTAGGGAGATCCTATGGGATAACCTTATGGGATAATACGTTTACGTCTTATGATATTCCGGATAGTTAGGCTCCAGAAACGGGGTCCAGCGAAAACACTCCTTCAAGAAGTAAGAAAATCAATGTTACCAAGGGTTGATTTGAAGAATGAATTAATTCCCCACTATAAAGAAGTAGAAAAACAAAGCCTGACACATTGTTTGTGTGGAGATATAATTAAATTATGTAACTCCTTCACGAATATAACCAATATAACACCTTTAGGAGCATGCCTAACCTTCAATGTGTGGTTTTTATTGAGGGTAACCTTTTCTTGCATCTCTATGATTAATCCATGAATTAAAGATTAGTAATATGAGGGTGATCTTCACCTCCTCTATAACCAGACTAGTTATTTAGCAGAATGATATCTGGACCTTACACAAAAATGCACAGGTAGACATGTTATTTTCTTTATTCTAATTACATGCATATTGCAATTAGTAAGAATTTAAACTTGTTCTTTCATACTTTCTAATCTATTTAGACACTTCCATAGGTTTTTCCGATCACTATCAATTTATACCCTTGAGAAACTTTCATGTATAGACAAAGTTTAGGAAAGAAACATGAAATAAATTACCACAAAGACGTTTTAATTTCCTATAGTCATTAAATTTGCAGTTGTAATTATACTTAAACTGTTGACAAATTTTTTGATTATAGTATCTTGTAAGAGAGCAATGGCTAAATGCACTCCTCTAAAATGATGTCAATCAAGAATTCTATTTATCTATATAACCTAGGACAATTACTATACTAAATATTAATTTATATTTCTAATTAAATATGATAAAATTAACATCATATTAAAAAGTAAGTGTTTATATTTCAAATAATAATTTATATTTAGAGTTTTATGAAAGTCTTTCAACAAATTTTTTCATAATCAATCCATTCATTTAATTTAAAAAAAAACTTCATCATTTCTTTAATTATATATTTAACGTTTAATATTTAAATAAATATGCATATTTTTATCCATATAAATGTAAAAAATATATTATGATTGATCCTAATGCATTTAAACCTGTTTGTATATTATATTCAATAGTAACACAATATATAGAATATGTATTTGCATAAATTTCAAAAATAGTTAATCTCTTTTATTATTTGTAATGTATTTTGGAATAAATAAATGCATATATGGTATATTATGATGAAAACAATTCATGTTTTATATTAGGTCAAAAGTGTAACTCAACCATAAGAGTTCACAAAAGGATTAACTTCATGTTATTACCTGTAGTACCAAGTTAACCCTCAACATTTGAAAATAAGTCATTGCACCCGTAACCTTAAACCTTTATATTTTTGTTAAACCTTAGTTATTGGGCCATTATCTTGTCCAATATGACATGACAATTAGTCATGGTGGGACCCCTTTAACAATACATATCAAATTTTTATTAAATATCTTTTTTGCATATTATTTATATTATTTCTTATTATATAAATATCAATAATAACAATGAGATATCCTAAAAAGAATAAAAAACCATATAATTTGGGACATACTCATATCTTAGTTCATGTTTGATTATAAAAGTTTAACTCATTGTTAATGCATATCAAATACACCAGAAAATAAAACATAACTCTGCTCACAAAATTTTGAAGAAGTGGTGACCAAGAATCATACCCATAGAGAGTGTGTGTGTAGCTTTTATAATGAATGAGATAGTGTTTAGGATTTTTTTTTTTTTGG
>JAOSBN010080495.1:0-12532 GCA_027563595.1 Erythroxylum suave | reverse complement strand
TCCCTACTCCTTGCATTTAAATTCGTTTAATTATTTTGTGTGGTTTTAATTTCTGGTTTTTGTTGAATTTTACAAAAGGTTCAAGGATCTATTCAACCCCCCCTTCTAGATCGTTTACAATTTCTTCAACATGATTCTTGATCTGGTTCACTGTAGGATTGTTAGGAAGAGGATTCACCTCCTTGCCATCAACATAATCCCAAAGATCAAATGATCTTAGGTATGTTTTCATCTTCACAACCCAAATTTGGTAGTTTTGGCCATTGAAGATAGGTGGAGTGGTGTTTGAAGGTGTGGAAGCCATAGGTTCAAATTTGCGAAGAAGTAGAAGTGAGTGAGTGAGTGAAGCTAAAACAAATGGTTTTTAAGTGTTTGTTTTTTTGAATCACAAATCCCTTACAAGATAAATATTTCTTTGATACCATGTAAAGAAATATAACAAAAATAAAATGTACTGAACCAGTAAGAGAGGAATGAGAAGTTGCAAAACATGAAGCTATCTTGCTTCTTTCATTTTAGTCATTATATAACATTTAGATTACAACATACAACACTCAAAATTCAAAAACTACAATGATTATAGAAAAATGATAGATGAGAACATGTTCTGTCATTATCCACTAATATAAGTAAGGTTCACCTAATACATGATAAAAATAACTACTCCATTGCACTTGAACTTGATCTTTTTAGCAGCATTAAATCAGGTTACATTCCAACACAGACCTTCATCGTAGGGATATTACTTTCCAAATTGGGGATTATGTGTATTTACGATTGCAGCCATATAGATAGAACTCTGTAGCTTTTCATCGCTCTCTCAAACTCTCTGTCAGATATTTTGGACCATATGAAATTATCAGTAAGGTGGGATCTATGGCTTACAAGCTTTAACTCCCAGCAGATGCTCGTATACATAATGTCTTTCATGTAAGTCTCCTGAAGAAGCACATTGGTTCTCTACCTTCACAAAATTCTCCTCCTCCCGTTTCTGACGAATCAACCATCCTACCATAACCTGAGCCCATCCTGGATCATTGAATTATTAAGAAGGGGTAATATAGAGAGCATAAAGAAATCCTTATCAAATGGGTTGGGGCCCTAATAGAAGATGCGACACGGGAAAATCATCGCCATTTTTCCCATACTTATCCACATTTCAATCCTTGAGGTCAAGGATTATCTGTAGCAGAGAGGAATGATACGTGCAAAATACATGCAGTGGATGTGAGGAGGATCTATTGCAGGCCTGGAAGACTTGATCCTTGTAGCCATTAACTCTGCTAGTGGTGTAAACTTAGTTGCTTGATTTTCTCCTTCAGTAATGTAGTGGAAATATCCACGATCACTTTGTTTCTTGTTTCCTTGTAAGTAGGAGGTTATTTTGCTACTGTTTCCCTATTTAAACTAGCAGTAATGAAGCAGCTAGTAATGAAGGAATAGGGGAGAAGAGATTGTCAACTACTTCCTCTGCTTTCTTCTTCTTCTTACATGAAATTCTTATCATATTTGACTGTGCACAACTGATTTCGCCCTCTACCAGGACAGAGATTGTCATAGGCACTGAAAATTATATGACTACCATAAAACTTAATGAGAACATTTCAATTTAACTACCATAAAGTTGTATTTCATTAATATAGTATATTTATTGTCGTACAAAAGTACAATTTAGATAATAATATTTATATATAATAAATATTAAAATATTAATAAACTAATAAATATAAAATAATTATTGTGTACTTTTTACAAATTAGGTATTAATTATTTTTGTATTGTGATAGTAAAGAAAATTACGTGAAATCATTTATTAATCTATGAAAAAGATTATTAGTCAACTTGTCAATTGATTATTTTTAGATATATAATTTCATTATATATGAATTACAGTTGCTGCTGAGTTAGATTAAACTTGGAGGGCTAAAAACAGTGAAATAACAAAATTTCTACTTTAATGTTGGTCGGTAGGACGATGTGAATAGATCTTGATAACGACATCAATGATTTAAAAAATAGAGATAGAAACTATGAAATCTCAAATAAAATGCTAGTGTTATAATTTCATATTGAAAAAAAAGAAGGATGAAATTTTTTATAATTTTATAAAAGAATTACTAATCACTTTCTTAAATAATTAATTTTTAGACATATCATTCTCTTAAACGTGAATTAGAGTTGTTAAGTAAATCTTAATTTTGAACGTTACAAATGGTAATAGGGCAAAAACTTCACTACTAAGATATTTAACGGGAAGATGAATTGAAGGTGGAGAGTAACCTTGGCAAAAGGTTGTGAGTATGTGTTAAGATATTTATTATATATCTTATTATTTAATTTGGACTTTTTTACTATTAGATCTTCAAAAGAATGATTAAAAATTTAAAATAAGATAAGGAGTAACCAAGAAACACTCCTTATTTGAGTTAGGCTTTGATATAAGAATTATAGTGAAATTAAAAGTCTATCTTTAATTGAAGTTCGAGTAGATTATGTAAGATTATAGATAGACATCGTGTTTCTTTCTGCTGTAGCAAGGTAGGCCTGTGTGAGTAATATTTTTGGTTTCTTCATTGGTTGATAGAGCGTGTATGGGTACATCATGTTGCTGTTGTGTGGAGTATACTATGAGATAGCTAAAGGAGTGTGGTTGCATGCGTGATTTTCTTGCCAAAAGGATTCCTATATGTGTGACCCAGCTTTTGCACTTGAAACGTTAGTGATTTGGTGAAAATTTTAGCTGGGTGTTCACTTGATAGGGTGTGCGTGATCTTGCTTCTGCTATATGCACATGAGAGTTACTTGGTAATGCTTTTGTTTGGGTGGTTATGCCAAGTGCATGCGTGAAAGGTGAACTTGAGATCTGATTCTTTTTATTGTGGGCTGAATTGAGGGAGGGTTGCGTGTGACTTGGTCTGCATCTTGATGTGGATTGGTCTATGGCGAATGGGTAGATCACGTTGTTGGGTGTGTAAAAAATTGGGAGATAGCTGAAAGTGTGTTATGGTGTGTGTGAATCATCATTTTGGAAGGTGTTGTCGTAGGCTGAAGGAAAGTACTAGTGCACTGTAGATTTTGTGATGGTTTTTGTGTGATTTCTTCTTGCCTTGTTTTGGCTTGGTCTTTGTTTTGTCTGGGTTTGTCGCAGGTGAATAATAATTGTTGACTGATTTCTTTGTGGCTGCAACATCTTGGAGTTAGCCATTTGCGTGGGCTGTCATACTTGGTGTCTTCATGTTGTTGCTGTGAATTAATACTGATATTTGTGTGGATCATCCCATAGTTTGTTGTGACAACTTTCAGAACTGTTTCGGTGGAACTAAATCTATAGGGGAGTTATTTTTCTGTTCATTCTTAAGTTTTCTTATTTATGTTGAATTTTTGTTTAACCACTTGAGTCATTTATTTAGTGTTCTTTCGTTAAAATATTGTTGAGAAAAATCCTCTATTGAGGTTAACACAAATCAGTCGTGTTATTGGATGTTAAATTCTTTCACAGGTTGTGAGGAAGAGGGATAATGTCAAGGGTTAAGTGGTGTCGACTCATAAAAGCCTAGTATAAAACTATTGTTGTTAGTGAAATTATTAAGCTGGATGAGGGCCTCGTAGACGTAGATAAGGTGTGCCGAACTGCCTTAAAAAATATCGGTGTTGATTTATTTTGATGCCTTTAATTTTTCTGAATTTTGATTGTGCTAGAAACGATTGCGGTAAGTCAAAGAGTTTGCAAAACTAATACACCCCTATGATTTTTTCAGTATGGACGACTCTTGACAATCTTTTATTTTGTTTCCACATCGAAAATTTTGTATTATAATTCCCCATTAGAAGATAGGGAAAATTTGCAAACTGTATATTGAGTTCTGTGATGGAAATCACGTTTACTCCACCAAACTTCACTCAACTTCAACAAGAATGCATGAAAGATTGAAGACAAAAGCGCATGTGTGTGTTGGTGTCTGAATAGTGTCGAAGAAAGAAGGGGGAGAAACATTCCCGAAGTTGGTGTGAGCTAAATATTGAAAATAAAGCTTAAATCACATGGAGACAAAGTCCACTCACATGTCTGATGGTTTTAACTCAAAACATTGTCGTATATAGCATAAGTTTTAATTCACTATCTTGTTATTACAACTGAGATGCAAAACACAGCTACACCAATACATAAAACGCAGACAGAAGGAGTAAAGGCATTAATAACTCATGTGAATGGCACATGGAGGAGAGCTGATCCCATCTTCATCTCTAATACATACATGAACATCGTATAGGAACCTATAAAAGGCAAAAGCATTCATTAGTTCAAGAGACAATGATACGTAAGCCGATTATCCAAGCTTCAATTTACTTGTATTCGGTAGTTGAGAAAGTGATAAGAGAGTAGAGAAAATATTCAAAGAGTGCTAGAGTACACCTATGGGTACTAGGAGAGAACTTAGAAAAGGGCTCTTTGCAAGTGTATTGGTTACATTCATCTTTGTACTGTTATCTCTTCTTCTTCTAATCAGTGAATTCTTTCACCACTACCAAGTGGGAACCTTGGATGTAGATAGTTTCATACTATCGAACCAAGTAAAATCTATTCTTCTTTATTTTTTTGCAAATTTCAATTTCTGCAAAGATTAACAATCTTTATCAGTTTTGGTTTTTAAAGAACCAAAGTAAAGCAATTACATCCCAATAGAAGTGGTATCAGAGTAATAAAGACTTCCTGGGACATTTCTTAGACTCTCCAAGCATCAAGATTCATTCAAGAACAGTCAGTAAGTACATTCTTTAAGTTTCTTTACATTACAACAATCATGGTAGGTAAGGAAATGGATGTTTTTTCTGGTAAAGAAGGCTTTACCATCTGGAAACTCCAGATGCAAGCTCTTCTAGAATCTTATGACTGCTATGGTGCTATAGATGATCAGTATGACCTAGATACTGATCTTATAAAGAAGCTTAAGATGCAAAGACTTGCACATTGCAAGTTAATGTTTCATTTATCACCAACAGTGATAAGGAAAGTGTAGAATTGTAACACTACACAGAAGCTTTGGGTAAAACTTGATGAATTGTATGCCAAAAGGTGTCTTCCTAATAAGATAACACTTCTTCATTATCTTGCTAACTATAAGATGAACACTTCAGTCTCCTTAGATGATAACCTAGACTACTTCTTTAAGCTAGTTCAAGATCTAGAAGCTATAGATGAGAAAATTTCTGAGGAACATCAAGCTGTAGTAATTTTAAAAGCATTACCTCCTGAATTTAATGCATTCAAGAAGGTAATTAAGCATGCTAGTGGAGAATCACTTACTGTAAAAAGGGTATTAGATTCTCTAATGGAAGAGATAGTTGAAGTAAATCCTTTTAAAAAAGAGGCTGAAGTGATGTTTGTAGAGAATAATTATGAGAAGAAATCTTATAAGAAAAATAGCAAGAAAGGAAAGTGACAGAAGGGAAGTGAGAAAGAAAAACACTCTAAGGAAGGTGAAAATGGTGAAAAGAAGAAAAAAGGCAAAGGGAAGAAATGCTTTTACTATGATAAGGAGGGACATTTTGTAAGGGATTGTAGGAAAAAGAAGAGGGATAAGGCAGCTGAAGTGAAATTTCAGGTAATGTTGAAAAACCTGAAGATTTTAGTGGAGATGAAATTCTAGTTGTAACTGAGGACTGTGAGGACCTTAGTAGATAGTGGATATTTGATTCAGGGTGTACTATGCATGTCACTCCTCATAAGGACTGGTTCACAACATTTGAACCAATCACTGGGCAACAAAGGATAGAGGGTATAGGAAATGTTTCGATCAACATGTTTGATGAAAAAAGAAGGATCTTAAGCAATGTTAGATTTGTGCCTGGAATAAGGAGAAATTAGATTTCTGAAAGCTTGATTGATAAGCAAGGCTTTCAGATCAGGTCTAAAGATGGAATTAGAGAAATCCTAAGGGATGGGAGAGTCATCATTAGAGGAGTGGAGAGGGGTGGTCTATACTATATAATAGGCTCAACTAAAATAAATCAGATTTCAGTAAGTGGAAACCTTAAACCAACCAAGCAATGGCATGCAAGGTTAGGTCATGTAGGCGACAAAAGCCTGCTCCACCTCTCTAGGCAAGGTCTAATCCCTGAAGAAAACCTTCAGAAGTTAGAATTTTGTGAATCCTATGTGCTAAGAAAGCACCACAAATCAACATTTCAAAGGGGAGCTAAGAGAGCCACAGAGATCATAGAATATCCTCACAGTGATCTCTGGGGGCCACCCAAGTCCCCACAACAGGAGGGAACCTATACTTCATGTCCATTATCAATGATAGATCTAGAAAGTGTTGGGTATATATAATGACGAGAAAGGATGAAGTACTAGAAAATTTCATAAGATGGCATACACTTATGGAAAATCGGACTGGAAAGAAGTTAAAATACCTAAGGACTGACAATGAATTAGAATACTGCAATAAAGAATTTAAACATTATTGCAGCAAGAATGGAATCTTAAGGCATAAAATAGTAAGAGCAATAGGTCTCTCCTAGAAAAGACAAGGTGCATGTTACTCTCATCGGGTTGCTCACACTCTCTATAGGGAGAAGCAATTAGGACAGCAGCCTATTTAATCAATAGGCTTCCGACCTCTTCTAATGACTATAAGACTCCTCAGGAAATTTGGAGTGGTAAGAAGACAAAACTCACACACCTTAGGACTTTCGGATATACAGCCTATGCACATCAGAAAGAGGGAAAATTAGAGCCTAAAGCAGTCAAGGGAGTATTCCTAGGATATCCAGAAGTTGTAAAGGGTTATAAACTCTTATTGCTCCAAAAGGGAGCCTATAAAACAATCATTAGTAGAGATGTCATCTTTAAGGAAGATGAATTCCCTCTGTTGAACAACAATTCACAAAATTCTGACCTCCAAAGTGAAATTCAGGAGAATTTAGGGACGTCAAACCATTTAGTCCCATTTTATGTACCACCAGAACCTGAAGAAGGTGGTGCTACACAATCAGAAACTGTGGAACCTACAGAAGGCGCTACACAATATGAAGAAAGAAGAGAAGAGGCAAAAGATAAGGGTGAAGGAGACGCTTTACACCCACCCTCGGATGATGCACAAGAAAATCTACAAGACTACCAACTCACAAGGGATAGGCAACCAAGAATCAGAATCCCTAACAGAAGGTACACTGAACGAGACATGATTGAATTTGCATGCTTCATGGCTGAAAATGTAGAAAATAAGGCTCCAGAAATATATGATGAAGCCGTGAGAAGCAAAGATGCTAAAAATTGGAAAGAAGCTTATGAGAAGGAATATTCTTCATTAACGAAGAATAAGACTTGGACATTAGTCCCTAGACCTTACAAAGCCAAATTAATTGAGAATAAATGGTTGTTCAAGTTAAAAGAAGGAGTAACTGAAGCAGAACCTAGAATTTACAAAGCTAGGCTTGTAGCTAAGGGATTTAGGTAGAAGGAAGGAATAAATTACAAGGAGATATTCTCTCCAGTAGTCAAATTCAAGACAATTAGGCTTATATTAGTCCTAGTAACTCTTCATGATTGGGAAATCCATCAAATGGATGTTAAGACTGCTTTCCTATGTGGAAAGCCAGAGGAGACTATATATATGAAGCAACCAATCGGATTTGAGGATAAAAATAAGCTAGACTATGTTTGCTTATTGTAAAAATCCCTATATGGGCTCAAGCAAGCTCCTAAATAGTGGAACAAGAAGTTCCATGAGGTTGCTGCTAGTATGAACTTCATTAGAAGCTCATATGATTATCGCCTATATTACAAAGATCTAGGAATGACTAAAGCAGTGTTTATGTCAGTCTATGTAGATGATCTCATCATCACAGGGAAGGACTTGAATAAAATTCAAGAGGTTAAGGCTGAATTGTGCTCTCATTTTGAAATGAAAGACCTATGGGAAGCTAAGAAGCTTCTAGGAATGCAGATAATCAGACATAGGAGGGAAGAAAAATTGTGGCTTGTCCAGAGGAATTACATAAGGAAAATCCTAACTTAATTCAATATGGAACAAGCAAAACCTACTTCAATACCCTTAGGATCACACTTATAGATGGTCTCTGATAAGTGTCCTAAGACAAAAGAAGAACAGAAGGCTATGGCTCACTATCCCTATGATGTAGGTTTTGGAAGTCTAATGTACCTTATGCTATGCACAAGGCCTGATCTAGCCCATGCGATAAGTATCCTAAGTAAGTTCACAGCCAATCTAGGTCTAGAACACTAGAAAAGGATCAAGAGTGTTCTCAGATATATATCTGGAACAGCAAACTATGGATTATGCTTCTCTAAAAAAGAGCTAACTAAATGCAATTACCTGTCTCTATATGGCTATGTGGATGCTGATTATGTAACCGATAAGGACTCAAGGAAGTCAATTTCAGCATACATATTTACATTATCAACAAACATAATAAGTTGGAAATCACAACAATAAGCAGTGGTGAGTTTATCAACGACAGAGGCAGAGTATTATGCAATAACAGAAGGGGTAAGGAACTAGCATGGCTATCAGGAATATTAAAGGAAATCAACACAGAAATCACAACACCAGTACTATATACGGATAGTCAAAGTGCATGGTACCTGAGTAAAGATCTAGTCCTCCATGAACGATCCAAGCACATAGATGTGCGATTTCATTTCGTCAGAGATCAAATCGCCTAGGGAACCTTCAATCTGGACAAAATACAAGGTGAAAAAAATCCTTCTAACTTTGGAACAAAAATACTAACATAAAAGAAGTTTAATTTTTGCAGGGAATACTTACAAATCATGGAAGCCCCTTAACTCCAAAGGTAGATCTGATGAATCTCACCAAAGGGGGTGAAGATTAAGGTTTCGGGATTTTTGGGATCTTTATAGGTTTTTCTATCTGAGCAAAGATTGATGGAGTAAGAGGGAAAGTATGATGGAAATCACATTTACGCCACCAAACTTCACTCAACTTCGACAAGAATGCATGAAAGATTGAAGACAAAAGTGCATGTGTGTGTTGGTGTCTGAAGAGTGTCGAAGGAAGAAGGGGGGACAAACATTCCCAAAGTTATTGTGAGTTGAAGATTGAAAATAAAGCTTAAATCTTATGGAGACAAAGTCCACTCATATGTCTGATGGTTTTAACTCAAAATAGTGTCGTATATAACATAAGTTTTAAATCACTATCTTGTTATTACAACTGAGATGCAAAATGCAGCTGCACTAGTAGATAAAATGCAGACAGAAGGAGTAAAAGCATTAATAACTTATGTGAATGGCACATGGAGGAGAGCTGATCCCATCTTCGTCTCTGATACGTGAACATCATACAAGAACCTATAAAAGGTATAAGCATTCGTTAGTTCAAGAGACAACGATACATACACAGATTATCAAAGCTTCAATTTACTTGTATTCAGTAGTTAAGAAAGTGATAAGAGAGTAGAGAAAATATTCAGAGAGTGCTAGAGCACACCTGTGGGTACTTGGAGAGAACTTAGAAAAGGGCTCTTTGCAAGTGTATTGGATACACTCATCTCTGTACTGTTATCTCTTCTTCTTCATCATCAGTGAATTCTTTCATCACTACCAATTGGGAACCTTGGATGTAGATAGTTTCATACTATCGAACCAAGTAAAATCCAGTCTTCTTTATTTTTCTGCAAATTTCAATTTCTACAAAGATTAACAATTTTTATCAATTTTGGTTAAAGAACCACAGTAAAGCAATTACATCCCAACAAGTTCATATTTGAAGAAAAGGTAAGACATAACTGTGAATTTTCCTCACAAAATTTGATAAACTCATTATTTGTTGTTACTGTGCAAAAACACTTATCTTGGAATAATCCTAATCCTTTTATAGTTTGTTGTACAAAAAAGATAAAGTAATTATATGAACAATCAGTTATTAGAAATTAAATAATTATCTCTTCATGTGCAATATAAAAAAATTGTAAATTAAAATTATGTTAAAAGTGTCAATTGAACTATAGACGATAGCATCATGATACATAAATGAAAGAGAAAAAGAGTCAATAACATTAGCAAGGAATTGAACTTTGCATTAACTAATGGTTATTATTTGCATCGAATCTTTTAGAATCCTTTATGCTTCGTGTTTTAGAGATGCCAATTTACTCTACTTTAAAATCTACCATTGACCGTTTAAGTCGAACTCGTCGGCTTGATTTGAGTTCCTGAATCATCAATGACGCTAAGCATGCATGCTAGACCTTAAATTTCACCTTTATAGAACAATAATGATATCCTCGTCTTATTTCATTCCTTTTAACTTTTATGAGATCAGCTAGGTGTCACGTGTCAATTACCCTCTCCCCAAAAGATGCACGTAATGGGATATGTAGCACCCACGCTTATAAGTTAGGACCCTTTCTGTTGCTTATCCGATGTGGGACGTGACACTCTCTCCTACCCAATCCTGTGATGCCCTCGTCACAGATGGGCCCCCTGCCTATCCCATCTTGAGGGGCATTTAGTAGGACACCGGAATTGGGAACATATTGGCTCTGATACCACTTGAAAGAATAGTTGAACGAAATTATTGATTAATATCATGATTAATCAATACAACTAATCTAACCAAACGAGCCGAAATAAGAGATGTTTCTTCAGAAGCAAAAACGAACACAATGGATGCCACTAAAGCCAATACAACAGAGGCTTCAGAATCAGTTGATGAGGAAATATGGTATTTTGACTTAGTAAAGTGTGTAATTTCGGTCTTATGTGACTCTCCAAGGAGAAGTAGTGGCCAAGGTGACAAAGCTTTGCCCAAAAAACTTGAGCCTCTCAACAGGAGAAGAGAAGGAATGCCATATAAAAAGTGATAAAGAAAAGGGTCTTTATCTAACACTGTTGAGTGGATAAGATGCCAAGAGCTTAAGATATGGTGAATTTCCATGGCATAGAATATGGGTCCCAACAAATAAAATTCTACCACTAAGACAAGAGATTAGACTTTTCAATCTTATCAAACTTTTGGAATTTTTCACCAACAGCCTTGAGATGATTTTTTTTTGCATTATCAGTTTCAGTGATCCTCTCTTTAATAGTCCTTTCCATTATGTACTTGATAGTCACTAGACAGACCTTGTTAAAACGAACCCGCTTATCATATTTAGCTTTATCTGCAACGGAAGACTCAGCACTGGGTTGTGCAGACTCATCCTCAATAAAAGCAATATCAGCATTTGAAACAGTCAAAAACAGATTCAAAGATTCAAGCCAGTCCTCATAATTGGTTCCATTTAGCTTAACCAATGAATTCAAAGCTGGAAATTGATACAATGCAGGGAGATTTAGCAATGTATCAACATCTAGCAAAATTGGGCAAACAACATAGCTAGGTTCTCATCCAATTGCAATCCTGCCTAAGGGTCTCGAATTACAACAAAGATCACCCGAAACATTAAATTATGCCGTAAAGCTAATATCGATAGGATACTGAAAACTCAAAGACATAATTTAATGAAATAAACAAAGCATTAGAAACCACATTGATAAAGACAAACCAATAGGGTAAGTGCATCATTAACATAGTATCTAATGTATGCCCAATAACAACATTACAACAGCAATTTGTAATAATTGTTCTCATGATAGGTGAGCTCACAATTACAAAAAGTGAATGACAATAGTCTAATAACATTCCCCAAGATTGTTCCCATAGATTCAGTTAACACCACAATTACAAATTAACCCTAATTGTGACTGCTAATTTTTGGGTAATTTTTTCAAGTCCAGATGATGAGTTCTTTGTTGGGGTTTTCGGTTTTGTTAAGTTATTTTCTGTGAAACCTTTGTTGTTGTTGATTTGATTAGGTTTGGTGTCGAAATTTTCTGCTTGTTTGGTTTTAAAACCCAGAACTCAAAAAGGCACCCATAAAATCGTAAGATGTTCCTCTTTGTTTTTTTTTTTTTAATTTTTTCAAGTAACTTTTTCTTGAAATTGATTGAGGGTTTTGATAGATCATTAAATTATGATTCTAATCACAACAATTTCGTTGAAAACCAATCAAAATTGAGGGAGATATGAAATACTGTGCATATATGTTTAAATATTTGTATATATTTGGCATTTTGTTGGAAACATTTTGTACCTAATCTCATTTTATTGTTATGAGATATTTTGTTAAATCTCAATTGGCATATTGGGTGGATGTTTGGGCCATTTTGTTTGGAATTGCACAAACGGATCACCATTATGTGTGCATTTCCTTAGGACACATTCTGTTTAGGTCATTAAGGTATGGGTATCTTGCATATATGTTATCAGTACTCTTATCGGATCTGATTTCTATATTGTTGAGGTACTTTTGACCTTATTTTGGACTTATGATTGAGAGATTATTAGCTCTACTTTGACATCCTATTGTGGTTGTTGGCCCTGGTCCCCGTACGTAATTTATGGCAACTATGTGTCACCATTTGGAAATTTATTTGTAATAATAACAATAATTGGGAACATTTCAATAAAATAAATTGTAACCTTAAATTTAATTAAAAATC
>JAOSBN010080494.1:0-42354 GCA_027563595.1 Erythroxylum suave | reverse complement strand
TGAGGTCTGAGGAGTTTGATAGTTGGGTATGTATTGGGAGTGTTTGACTTGATATAAATTTTTGACATTTGATTCTTTATGAAAGTTTAATGCTAGATTTAGGTCCGATGACTGTGAAATTTTGCCTAAACATTTATATAAGATTGTTATATAGATTTTCTAAAATTGCTGTGTTTCATAAAATGCATGCTCAGATAAAGGCGTTGTGACCTGAGTTGCCAGTATGAAGCGCTTCCACGTAGAGCTTTGCTCCGTAATTTTTGATTTTGCACGTAGTGCTATGCTCCTTGAATTCTGTTTGACTGAGCCCTATGGGCTAATATTTGTATAAGTTTATGATAGGAACTTGGTCACAATAATAAGAAAGAATGTGAGTCTCATAAATATAACAGTTAATGATTTGCAAAGCTAAAATGAATGATAAATTGTTATGATCTATTTGTTGTACTTGGCTATGTGGATTGTGAGATTATATGATATATCATGTTATGCATGAGATTATAATATATCATGTGCGAATATTTGGCGTGCATACTGATTTGAATGAATATATGTGAAATATGTGGTATGTGTTTGTAATCCAGTGAAATCATCAATGATGGTTCACTCATTGAGTTCGCAAAACTTATAAAAATTACAACATGGTTTTTCAGGAACGAGACAGGAGACTTAGTTCTTAGACAGGACTAAAGGACCCTTTGGATTTTGTTATGGATTAGAGGTCTGTCAGCTGACTCCAGGAGTATCATGTTTTGTTTTGTTGTTTTTGTTAGAACCTATAAGAAGTTATGTAAATGTTTGTCTAAAGGAAATAGTGTAAAGTTGTTTGGATTAATGCAATGAATGGTTTTGAAATTTAGTGACTTCTGATTATGTTAGACGATGGCACGTATAATTTGGTTTTGCTTTTGGTCTAACATGTCATTATCATAGGATATGTACTTGAATATGCTTGAATGTTTGGGTATGTATCATGTGGTAGTGGGATGTTACATTTTTTGGTATCAGAGCATGGATTGGCATCTTTAGGGACAAATATGAGTGGAGATATGATAATTAGTGAATTCCAATAGTGATCACAATTTTTGTTTATTATGGGTCACCTTCCATAGGAGATCCAATTCGTGAGTCAGCTGACATGGAGTCTGTAGGATTCAATTTAGAGTCTCCTGTACCTGAGTTCGCCTAGACGCCATTAAGAATTCCCGTGAGGCGAGAAAGAAGATATGAGAAGCTGAGAAAACAAGGGGTTGTGGACTTCTACAGAAGTACAGACCCGGTTGAAGCAGAAGGGTGGCTTGAGCGAATTGAAAGAGTGTTCGACCAGATGGACTGTGAGGCAGATGAGAAATTTGACGATGCTGTCTCACTCTTGCAAGGTCCAGCATATCAGTGGTGGAAAGCTATTCTGGGTAGCACCATCAAACCTTGTAGTTTGACCTAGGAGGATTTCCTGAGAATATTCCTTGAGAACAACATGCCGAAGGTTTACTTGAATTAGAAAATGAAAGAATTTTTAGATCTGAAGCAAGGTAGACTCACAGTAGCAGAATATGAGATCAAATTCAATGAGCTAATGAGATATGCAATCGCAGTGATCCGAACTGAAGAAGAAAAGTGTAGACGATTTGAGGAGGGTTTGAGCATGGAGATTAGAATAGAATCAACATTTCTAACTTGAGAAGTTTTACAAAACTCCAAGTAGCATCGATCATAATTAAACAATTGTTGCAAGATGGTCAGGTAGATAGCAGATAGGAGGGTAAAGGAAAGAGGAAGGATGAATCTCAGGCTGATTCTTGCAGAAGCTTCAAAAAGCGTCAGAACAGATCATCTCGATCCCAGTCTAGATCGAGACAATCTGGATCTCGAGGAGGAGGTAGATTTGTTCAGTCTAGGGGAGGTGGAGGACAGATGCCTACCAGACAGTCGAACCAATTGCCTAAATGTGAGCACTGTGGTAAAAAGTATGGTGGTGAGTGTTGGCGGATAACAGGAACATGTTTTCGATGTGGCTCATATGAGCATCAGATCAAAGACTACCCTGAGATGTCGGAGTCCTAGTCTGGCACTAGAGGAAGAACTATGACTAAGACTTCGGTTCAGTAGAGTAGAGTTGGCAAACCTGCATAGAGAGGCAGAGGTAGAGGTAGAACACAGTCGGTAGGATCTAGTGTCAGGACTGAGGTGTGGAGCAACCAGCCGCAATCTCAGGCTAGGGTCTATGCCATTACCAGACAGGAGGCGCAGAACTGTCCAGTAGCAAGTGTGTTGCATATTTTTAATTTTGAGGCATATGCACTGGTAGATCCAGGATCTACCCATTCATTCATCACCCCGCATCTGTCATCTAGATTGCATTATGAGCGAGAGATACCGAAATGTGGGTTAGTAGTGAGCACTCCAGTGGGTAGCACAACAGTGATTGGTGAAGTATGTAAGAGTTGTATAATTTGGATTGATCAGGCAGAGTTAGAAGCTAATTTAATCATATTGCAGCTGAGAGAGATAGACCTCATCTTAGGCATGGACTGCCTCACTGCTCATAGGGCGATGATAAATTGCTATACTAAGGAGGTAGTGCTTGAATTCCCTAATCAGCCGAGAGTGGTGTTTCGAGGAGTTAGTCAGGCAGTGCCAGCCCGACTAACTTTATTTTTGAGTACTTTGAGATTGATTCGAGGTGGATGTCAGGCTTATCTAGCCCACGTGGTGGATACTTGGAATGAACAAACCATTCAGGACATTCCAATTGTGAGGCAATTTTTGGATGTGTTTCCAGCTGAACTACCAAGATTACCCCCAGATAGGGAGACAGAGTTCACTATTGATATTATCCCAGGTGTCGCTCCTATATCAATTCCTTCATATAGGATGGTGCCTGTTGAACTGAAGGAACTGAAAACCCAGTTACAAGAGTTGTTAGATAAGGGTTTCATCAGGCTTAGTGTATCACCTTGGGGAGCTCTGGTATTCTTTATAAAGAAGAAGGACGACACTTTGCGATTGTGTATTGATTACAGGCAGTTAAATCGGATAACAGTTAAGAATAAATATCCACTACTGAGGATTGATGATTTGTTTGATTAGTTACAGGGAGCTCAGGTATTCACAAAGTTAGACTTGAGATCAGGATATTACCAGCTGAAGACAGTTGAGACGGATGTTCCCAAGAGTGCATTTAGGACCAGATATGGGCACTTCGAGTTTTTGGTAATGCCATTTGGATTGACTAATGCTCCAACAACTTTTATGGCCTTGATAAATAAGGTATTTCAACCTTATTTAGATCAATTTGTAATTGTTTTTATTGATGATATTTTGGTGTACTCGAAGTGTAGAGAAGATCATGTGGCACATCTAAGAATGGTTCTTCAGGCAATGAGGGAGAAACAGCTATATGCCAAGTTCAGCAAGTGCGAATTTTGGCTTGATCGAGTAGTATTTCTGGGTCACATCGTGTTTGAATAGGGCATTCAGGTGGACCCAAAGAAATAGAAGCAATAATGAAATGAGAGGCTCCAAAGAATGTGTCTGAGATTCGAAGTTTCCTTGGATTAGCTGGGTATTACAGAAGATTTGTTAAGGGGTTTTCACTGATTTCGGTCTCTTTGATAAAACTTTTGAGAAAAAATGTGCCTTTCAAGTGGAGTGATGATTGTCAGAGGTATTTTGAGGAGCTAAAGCATCGATTAACTTTAGCACCGGTTTTAGCTATCCCATCGGGTTCTGGAGGTTATGTTGTGTATAGTGATGCGTCACATCAAGGTTTAGGATGTGTGCTCATGCAGAATAGAAAAGTAATAGCATATAGATCGAGACAATTAAGGCCCTATGAATTTAATTATCTAGTTCATGATCTAGAACTTGTTGCAGTAGTATTTGCTTTGAAAATTTGGAGATACTACCTATATGGAGAAACGTTTCAAGTATTTACTGGTCATAAAAGTTTGAAATATTTGTTTAGTCAGAAGGAGTTGAATATGAGGCAGAGAAGATGGATAGAACTGTTAAAAGATTATGATTGTACAATTGAGTACCATCCTGGCAAAGCTAATGTTGTAGCTGATGCATTAAGCAGGAAGTCAAATAGCAGGGTGGCACAAGTACAGTTATCGAGGTTACTGAACGTAGTTTGGTTAAGAGCAATGAAGGTTGAATTAAATTTGGAACAAAATGATACATTGATAGCTACCTTGAAACTGAGACCTGTTCTGGTTGAAAGGATCAAAGAGGCTCAGAGCAGAGATCCAGATTTAGTGAAGTTAATTGAGAAGTTGAAAGTGAATCCAAATTCTGAGTTTGAAGTGAGAGATGATACTTTGAGCTTAAAGCAAAGACCGTGTGTGCCTAATGTTGATAATTTGCAGAAAAAGATTTTAGAGGAAGCACATTTAGCAACTTATGCTATGCATCCTGGTACTACCAAGATGTATAACACGCTGAAACAACATTATTGGTGGCCTGGTATGAAAAAGAAAATAGCAGAGTTTGTGTCTAAATGGCTAATTTGCCAACAGGTTAAGGCTGAGCATCAGGCTCCAGTTGGGAAATTGCATTCGCTACCTATTCTGGAGTGGAAATGGGAATGAATCACGATGAATTTCATTATGGGTTTATCGAGGACTCTAAGGCAACATGATGCCATTTGGGTCATTGTAGATAGACTGACCAAATCGGCTCATTTCTTTCCAGTGAGAGAAAATCTTTCACTAGATCAGATGGCTCGGTGATATGTGGATGAAGATGTGAGATTACATGGGGTTCTAGCGTTTACAATTTCGAACAGAGATCCTAGATTTACCTCAAGATTTTGGGGTAGTTTACAGATAGCTTTAGGTACTAAGCTGAATTTTAGTATTGCCTTTCATCCTCAGACAAATGGTTGAGTGAGAGAACGATCAAGACTGTCAAGAATATGCTCAGAGCTTGTGTTTTGGAGTTTCAAGGAGCATGGGATAAATAAATAGCTTTGATTGAATTTGCTTACAAAGGTGAACCAACATGCACTTTTGGCCACCAAAGGTGGCCATCAGGTTGTTTTTCCCATTGAAGGTGCACCAATGTGATGTTTTGCCCACCGAAGGTGCCCAACGAGCTATTTTTCCCATCGAAGTTGCCTAGCGACCCTACTGACTGGCTATTTTGCCATCT
Organism: Erythroxylum suave; assembly: GCA_027563595.1. Classification (NCBI taxonomy): domain Eukaryota; kingdom Viridiplantae; phylum Streptophyta; class Magnoliopsida; order Malpighiales; family Erythroxylaceae; genus Erythroxylum; species Erythroxylum suave. The sequence goes on along the minus strand of JAOSBN010080494.1, from coordinate 37,200 downwards.
AAAGGTACCCAACGGGCTGTTTTTTCCAACAAAGGTGCTTAAGGACTGTACCAATGGACTGCTTTACAAACTGAAGGTGCACTAACGGGTTGTTTTTCCCAGAGAAGGTGTCGAGCAACCATGCCAAAGGGTTGTTTTGCCGATCGAAGGTGCACCAACGTGCTATTTGGCCCACCAAAGGTGCCCAATGGGCTGTTTTTCCCACCGAAGGTGCTTAGTGTGCCAGTCAAAGGACTATTTTGCTCACCAAAGGTTCACCAACATGTTGTTTTCCCCACCGAAGGTGCCTAGCGACCCTACTGATGAATTGTTTCACCCACAGAAGGTGCAGTAAGGTGTTATTTTTCCTACTGAAGGTGTCTAACGATGGTGCGGATGGGCTGTTTTGCCCACCGAACGTGAACCAAGGGGTTATTTTTCCCATCGAAGGTGCCTAGCGACCATAGCGATGGGCTGTTTTTCCCATTGCAGGTGCACCAACCGTGCTGAAAGGCTCTTCTACCCACCGAAGGTGAACCAACGTACTGTTGTTTTGCCCACCGAAGGTGCCTAGCAACCATGTCAAAGGGCTATTTTTCCCATCGAAGGTGTGCTAACGTGCTGATTTGCCCACCGAAGGTGCCTAACGGGCTTTTTTTCCCATCAAAGATGTCTAATAACCATGCTGAAGGGCTATTTTGCCCACCAAAGGTGAAGCAACGTGTTGTTTTGCCCACCAAAGGTGCCCATCAGGTAGTTTTCCCCACTGAAAGTGCACCAACATTCTGTTTTACCCACGAAAGGTGCTTAACGGGTTGTTTCTCCCCCCGAAGGTGCTTAGCAACCCAACAGTTGAGCTGTTTTACCCTCCAAAGGTGCCCAATGGGTTATTTTTCACACCAAAGGTGCCTGGTGGCTGTGCCAATGTGTTGTTTTACCCACCAAAGGTGCACTGAGAGATTGTTTTGCCTACAGAAGGTGCCTAGCCATAGTGCCAAAGGGCTGTTTATCCCACCGAAGGTGCACCAATGTGTTATTTTGCCCACCAAAGGTGCCCAATGGGTTGTTTTTCCCACTTAAGGTGCTTAGTGGCCCTGTCGAAGGACGGTTTTGCTCACTGAAGGTTAACCAACATGCTGTTTTTCCCACAAAGGTGCCTAACGAGCTATTTTTCTCACCAAAGGTACCTATTGACCATTTTGAAGGGATGGTTTCCCACCAAAGGTGCCAATAGGCTATTTTTCTCACCGAAGGGGCCTAGCGACCGTGCCAATGGGCTATGCCCACTAAAGGTGTATTAACGAACTATTTTTCCCACCAAAATTCCTAGCGACCTTACGGATGGACTGTTTTTCCCACCGAAGGTGCACCAACCTGCTGTTTATCCCACCAAATTTGTCTAACGACCATGCGGATAGGCTGTTTTGCTCACAAAAACTGAACAAACGAGCTCTTTTTCCTACCACAAATGCCTAGCAACCATGCCAAAGAGTTGTTTTTCCCGCCGAATGTATGCCAATGAGCTGTTTTGCCCACTAAAGGAGCCCAACAGGCTGTTTTTCCCACAGAAGTTGAACCAACGGGTTGTTCTTCCACTAAAGATGGCTAAAGACCGTTCCAAAGGGTTGTCTTTCGCACCGAATGTTTGCCAATGTGCTGTTTTGCCCATTGAAGGTGCCCAATGGGATGTTTTCCCACCTATGGTCCCTAGCAACCATGCCAATAAACTGTTTAGCCTGCCGAAGGTTCACCAACGGGCTTGCTTCCTAACGAAGATGCCTAGCGACTGTGTCGACGGGATGTTTTGCCCACCAAAGGTACACCAACGTGCTGTTTTTCCCACCGAAGGTGCCTAGAGACTGTGCTAACGAGTCATTTGGCCTACAGAAGGTGCACCAAGGTGCTATTTTTACCACCAAAGGTGTCTAACAACGGTGTGAATGTGTTATTTTTCCCGCCCAAGGTGAACCAAGGGGTTGTTTTTCCTACCGAAGGTGGCTAGGGATCGTGGCGACGGGCTATTTTGCCTACCGAAGGTGCACCAACGTGTTGTTTTTCCCATCTAAGGCCCCGAGCAACCGTGCCGAATGGTTGTTTTGTCCACCGAAGGTAAGCCAAAGTACTATTGTTTTGCCCATCGAAGGTGCCTACTGACTATGCCAAAGGGTTGTTTTGCCCACCGAAGGTGTACCGACATGCTGCTTTGCCCATCGAAGGTGCCTAACAACTTTTTTTCCCCACTGAAGATGCCTAAGGACCATGCTGAAGGGCTATTCTACCCACCAAAGGTGAACCAACATGCTATTTTGTCCACTGGAGGTGCCCATCGGATAGTTTTTCCATCGAAGGTGCACCAACGTGCTGTTTTTCCCACCGAAGATGCCTGGCAACCATGTTGACGGGCTGTTTTCCCCACCAAAGGTGCCCAATGGGTTGTTTTTCCCATCGAAGGTACCTAACGACCATGTTGAGGGGCTATTTTGCCCTTCGAAGGTGTACCAATGTGCTACTATTTTTTCCCCATTGAAGGTGCCTAGTGACCTTGCCAACGGGATGTTTCGCCCACAGAAATTGCACAAAGGTGTTGTTTTTCCCCCCGCAGGTGCCTAGCGATCGTGCTTATAGGGTGTTTTGCTCACTAATGGTGCACCAACGTACTATTTTTCCCACCAAAAGGGCTAGACGACCGTGCCAATGGGCTATTTTGTGAAATGAAGGTTCACCAACGTGCTGTTTTTCCCACCAGAAGTTTTTAGAGACCGTGCCCATGGGTTTTTTTACCTATTGAAGGTGCACCAATCGGCTATTTTTCCCACCAATGGTGCTTAGTGACCCTGTCAATGGGCTATTTTGCCCACCGATGGTGCACCAACGTGGTGTTTTTCCCACTGAAGATGCTCAACGGACTTTTTTGCCCACTGAAGATGCACCAACGTGTCATTTTTTCCACTGAATGTGCCTAGCAACCGTGCTGAGGGGCTGTTTTGCCCAGCAAAGGTGTACCAGCATATTGTTTTCCCTACCAGAGGGGCCTAGCGACTGTGTCAACTGGCTGTTTCACCCAACGAAGGTGCACCAACGAGCTATTTTTCCCATCGAAGGTGCCTAATGACTATGCCAAAGGGCTATTTTACCCACCAAAGGTGATCCAACGTACTATTTTGCCCACCGAAGGAGCCCAATAGGCTATTTTTCCCACTGAAGGTACCTAGCGACCGTGCCAACAGGCTATTTTGCCAACCAAAGATGCACCAACATGTTTTTTTTCCTATCAAAGGTGCCTAGTGGTTGTGACAATGTGTTGTTTTGCCCACCGAAGGTGCCAACGGGTTCTTTTGCCAGCTAAGGAGAACCAACATGTTGTTTTTCCCACTGAAGGTGCCCAAGGGCTCCTTTTCCCATAGAAGGTGCCTAGCAACTTCGCCAACAGGTTGTTTTCCCCATAGAAGGTACACCGACGGGTTGTTTTGCCCACCGAAGGTGCCTAACGACTGCACCAAAGGATTGTTTTGCCAATCGAAGGTGTACCATCGTGATATTTGCCCACCGAAGGTGCCCAACGGGCTGTTTTTCCTAGTGAAGATGCCTAGCGACGATGCCAAAGGGTTTTTTGGCCCATTGTAGGTGAACCACCGAAGCTGTCCACTGGGGTGTTTTCCCACCAGTGGTGAACCAACGTGTTGTTTTTCACACCAAAGATGCCTAACGATCGTGTTGAAGGGCTATTTTCCCACCAAAATGTGCACCAACGTGCTCTTTTGCCCACCAAAGTTGCCCAACGAGTTGTTTTTCCCACCACAGGTGCCCAACAACTGTGCCGATATGCTATTTTTCCCATCGAAGGTGCCTAGCGACCCTGCCGGTGGCTATTTCTCCCACCAAAGGTGCACCAACGTGTTGTTTTTCCCACCGAAGGTGTCTAGCGATGATGCTGATGGGACATTTTTCCCACTGGAGGAGAACCAAGAGCTTGTTTTTCCCACCAAAGGAGCCTAGCAACAGTGCCGACAGACTGTTTTACCCACCTAAAGTGAACCAACGTACTATTTTGCCCATTGAAGGAGTTCAACGGGCTGTTTCTCCCACCGAACATAACTAACAACTGTGCCAACGGGCCGTTTTGCCCACCGAAGGTCACCAACATGTTGTTTTTCCCCTCAAAAGGTTCCTAGCGGCCGTGCCAATGGGCTGTTTTGCCTACCAAAGGTGCCAACAAGTTGTTTTACCACCGAAGGCACAACAACATGATGTTTTTCCCACTAAAGGTGCTCAACGGGTTCCTTTTCCCATAGAAGATGCCAAGCGACCGTGCCAACGAGCTGTTTCCCCACCGAAGGTGCACCAACATGTTATTTTTCCCACCAAAGGTGCCCAACGGGTTCTTTTTCCCACATAAGGTGCCTAGCAACCGTGCCAACGAGCTGTTTTCCCCACTGAAGGTCCACCAACGGGTTATTTTGCCTACCAAAGGTGCCCAACGAGCTATTTCCCCACCTAAGGTGCCTAGCTACCACGTTAATGGGCTATTTTCCCACAAAAGGCACCCAACGGGCTGTTTTTGCCGCCGATGGGTTGTTTTGCCTACAGAAGGTGCCTTGCAACCAATCTAAAGGGCAGTTTTGCCCACCAAAGGTGCATCAATGTGCTATTTTACCCACCGAAGGTGGTGTTAGCACCTAAGGTGTCTAACGACGATGCGGATGCGCTATTTTGCCCACCAAAGGTGAGCCAAGGGTTGTTTTTCCCACCAAAGGTGCCTAGTCATGGTTTTGATGGGCTATTTGCCCACCAATGGTTCACTAATAAGCTGTTGTCCCACTGAAGGTGCCTAGCGACTTTGTCGATGGGAGGTTTTGCCCATCAAAGGTGCACCATCATCCTATTTTTCCCATTGAAGGTGCCTAGTGGCCATGCCAATGAGCTGTTTGTCCCACCGAAGGTGCCCAATGAGCTGTTTCGTCCACCAAAGGTGCCAACGGGCTGTTTTGCCACCAAAGTTGCATCAACATGCTACTTTTCCTACTAAAGGTGCCCAACGGGCTCTTTTTCTCACATAAGGTGCCTAGCGACCTTGCCAATGAGTTGTTTTCCTCACTGAAGGTTCCTAGCGACCATGTTAAAGGATTGTTTCACCCACCGAATGTGTGCCGACGTGTTGTTTTTCCCACCGAAGGTGCCTAACGGGCTTTCTTTCCCATCAAAGATGCCTAAAGATCGTGTCGAATGGCTGTCTTGCCACCAAAAGTGAATCAACGTGTTGTTTTGCCCATAAAAGGTGCCCATTAGATAGTTTTTCCCACCGAAGGTGCACCAACGTGTTGTTTTGCCCACCAACGGTGCCCAACGGACTATTTTTCCCACTGAAGGTGCCTAGTGATTGTGCCAACGGGCTGTTTTACCCACCGAAGTTGCATCGAAGGGTTGTTTTGCCCACAAAAGGTGCCTAGCAACCATACCAAAGGGCTGTCTTGCCCATCAAAGGTACATCAACGTGCTATTTTGCCCACCAAAGGTGCCCAATGGGCTGTTTTTCCCACTTAAGGTGCCTAGTGACCCTGCCGAAGGATTGTTTATCTCACTGAAGGTTCACCAATGTGCTATTTTTCCCACCGAAGGTGCCCAATAGGTTGTTTTTCCCATCGAAGGTACCCAGTGACCTTTCCGAAGGGATCTTTTGCCCATCAAAGGTGCACCAATGTGCTATTTTTCCCACCGAAGGTGCCCAATAGGTCATTTTTCCCACCGAAGGAGCCTAGCGACCGTGCCAACGGGTTATTTTTCCCACCGAAGGTGCACCAACGAGCTATTTTTCCCACCAAAGGTGACTAGCGACCCTACAGACAGACTATTTTTCCCTCCGAAGGTGCACCAACCTGTTGTTTTTCCCACCCAAGGGGTCTAGCGACCATGTCGATAGGCTATTTTGCCTACAAAAGCTAAACCAATAGGTTGCTTTTCCTACATAAGATGCCTAGCAACTGAGCCAAAGCATTGTTTTTCCCACCGAATGTATGCCAACGTGTTGTTTTACCCACTAAAGGTGCCCAACAGGCTATTTTCCCGCCGAGGGTGCCCAACAACTTTGCCAACGAACTGTTTAGTTCACCAAATGTGCACCAATGGGCTTTTTTCCCATTGAAGGTGTGTAGCAACCATGCGAATGTGCTGTTTTACCCACCGAAGGTGCACCAATTGGCATTTTTTCCCACTGAAGGTGCCTATCGACCTGCCGACGAGCTGTTGTACCCACAGAAGGTGCACCAACCTGCTATTTTTCCCACCAAAGGTGTTTAGCGACCATGCCGACATGATCTTTTTCCCACAGAAGTTGAACCAATGGGCTATCTTTCCTACCAAAGATGCCTAGCGACAGTGCCAAAGGCCTGTTTTTCCCACTGAATGTATGCCAATGTGTTCTTTTGCCCACTGAAGGTGCCCAATAGGCTATTTTCCCACCAAAGGTGTGTAGCAACTATGCCAACGAACTGTTTAGCCCACCAAACATGCACCAACAGACTTTTTCCCCATTGAAGTTTCCTAGCAACCTTGTGGATGGGTTGTTTTGCCCACCAAAGGTGCACCAATGTGTTGACGGGCTGTTTAGCCCACAAAAGTTACAAAAGGTGCTATTTTTCCCACCTACGGTGTCTAATGAGCATACCGATGGTGCACCAACATGTTGATTTTCCCACCGAAGGTGCCTAGTGACCGTGCCGAAGGGTTGTTTTGCCCACCAAGGTTGAACTAACGTAGTATTTTACCCACCAAAGGAGCCCAACGGGCTGTTTTTCTAGCCAAAGGTACCTATTGAATGTGCTAATGGGCTGTTTTACCCATCAGAGGTGCACCAATGTGCTATTTTTCCCATTGAACGTGCCTAGCGGTCGTGCCAATGGGCTGTTTCACCCATTGAAGGTGCTCAACGGGCCATCGTGCCCACCAAAGGTGCGAACAGGTTGTTTTGCCACCAAAGGTTCACCAACATGCTCTTTTCCCAACGGGCTCTTTTTCCCACAGAAGGTGCCTAAGGACTTTGCCAACAAGTTGTTTTGCCCACCAAAGGTGTACCAGCAAGTTGTTTTGCCCATCGAAGATGCCTAGTGACCGTCCCAAAGGGTTGTTTTGCCCAGCAAAGGTGTGCTCATGTGTTGTTTTGCCCACTGAAGGGGCCTAACGGGCTTTTTTTCCCACCAAAAATGCATAATGACCATACCGAAGGGCTATTTTACCCACCAAAGGTGAACCAACATGTTGTTTTGCCCACCGAAGGTGCCCATTGAGTTGCTTTTAAAGGTGTACCAACGTGCTGTTTTTTCCACTAAAGGTACCTAGCGACCATTCTGAAGGGATGTTTTGCCTGCCGAAGGTGTACCAACGTGCTATTTATCTCATCGAAGGTGCCCAATAGACTATTTTTCTCATCAAAGGGGCCTAGCGACTGTGCCAATAGGCTATTTTGCCAACCGAAGATGCCCCAATGGGTTGTTTTTCTCACAGAAGGTGCCTAGTGAACCAAACAACGGGTTGTTTTCCCACTAGAGGTGCACCAACCTACTATTTTTCCTACCGAAGATGTCTAGCGACCATGATGATAGGCTATTTTGCCCACAGAAGGTGCCCAACAAGCTATTTTTCCCGTCGAAGGTTCCTAGCGACCCCACCAATAGTCTATTTTGCCTACCAAAGGTACCATCGGGCTATTTTTCTGACCGAAGGTACTTGGCGACCATGCCAACGGGCTACTTTAACCCCCGAAAGGGCTATTTTACCCACCGAAGGTGGACCAACATGCTATTTTACCCATCAAAGATGCCCAATGGGTTGTTTTTCCCACCGAAGGTGCTTAGTGACCCCACCGAAGGACTATGTTGCTCATCGAAGCTTCACCAGCATGTTGTTTTGCCCATCGAAGGTGCCTGACGGGCTATTTTTTTCACCAAAGGCACCTATCGACCATTTTGAAGGGATGTTTTCCTAGCAAAGGAGCCCAACAGGTTGTTTTTCTCACCGAAGGGGCCTAGTGACCATGCCAATGGGCTATTTTTCCAACCAAAGGTACACCAACGGGCTATTTTTCAAACCAAAGATGCCTAGCGACCCTACCGAAAGACTGCTTTTCCTACCGAAGGTGCATCAGCCTGCTGTTTTTCCACCAAAGGTGTCTAGCGACCATGCCAATAGGTTGTTTTGCCTACAGAAGCTGAACAAATGGGCTTCTTTTTCCTACCGAAGATGCCTAGCGACTATGCCAAAGAGCTATTTTTTGAACCAAATGTATACCAATGTGTTGTTCTGCCCACTGAAGGTGCCCAACGTGTTGTTTCCACACTGAAGGTGCCTAGCAGCAATGCCAACGAATTGTTTAGGCCACCGAAGGTGCACTAAAAGGCTTTTTTCCCACCAAAGGTGCCTAGCGACCATTCCGAATGGATGTTTTGCCCACCGAAGGTGCACCAACATGCTATTTTCCCCACCGAAGGGGCCTAGCGACCGTGCCAATAGGCTATTTTTTGTATCGAAGGTGCACCAATAGACTATTTTTCCCATCAAAGGTGCACCAATGGGTTGTTTTTCCCACCGAAGGTCCACCAATCGACTGTTTTTCCAATCAAAGGTGTCTAGTGACCATTCCGACAAGCTATTTTGCCCACAAAAGGTGAAGCAACGGGTTATTTTTCCACCAAAGATGGCTAGCGGCTGTTCCAAAGGGCTTTGCACCGAATGTTTGTCAATGAGTTGTTTTGCCCACCGAATGTGCCCAACGGGCTGTTTTCCCATCGAAGGTGCTAGCAACCGTGCCAACAATCTGTTTAGCCCACCGAAGGTTCACCAACGGGCTTTCTCCCATCGAAAGTGCCTAGCGACTGTGTGGACGGGCTGTTTTGCCCATCGAAGGTGCACCAATGGGCTATTTTTCCCACCAAAGATGCCTAAGTTCCTTACCGACGGACTATTTTTGTCACCAAAGGTGCACCAACCCGCTGTTTTTGCCACCAAAGGTGTCTATTGACCATGCCAACAGGCTGTTTTCCCCACAGAAGCTGAACAAACGGGCTGTTTTTCCTACGAAGATGCCTAGCGACCGTGCCAAAGAGTTGTTTTTCCCACCGAACATATGCCAATATGGTGTTTTGCCCACCGAAGGTACCCAACGGGCTGTTTTCCCACCGAAGGTGCCTAGCAGCCATGCCAATTAACTGTTTAGCCCACCGAAGGTGCTCTAATGGGCTATTTTCCCACCAAAGGTGCCTAGAAACTGTGCAGACGGTCTATTTTGCCCGTCGATGGTGCAACAGCGTGCTGTTTTTCCCATTGAAGGTGCCTATCGACCTTGTTGACGTGCTACTTGGCCCATAGAAGGTGCACCAAGGTATTGTTTTTCCTACCAAAGGGGTCTAATGACGATGCGGATGGGCTGTTTTACCCACTGAAGGGGAACCAATGGATTGTTTTTCCCACCGAAGGTTCTTAGCGATGATGATGACGGGTTGTTTTGCCCACTAAAGGTGCACCGACAGGTTGTTTTGCCCACAGAAGGTGCCTAGCAACCATGGCAAAGGGCTGTTTTGCCCACCAAAGGTTCACGAACATGCCATTTTCCCTACCAAAGGTGCCCAATGGACTATTTTTCCCATCGATTGCACCTAGTGACCCTCCCGTAGGACTGTTTTGCTCACCGAAGGTTCACCAACGTGCTATTTTGCCCATCAAAGGTGCCTGATGGGCTATTTTTCCCATCAAAGGTACCTAGCAACTGTTCTGAAGGGATGTTTTGCCCACTAAATATGCACCAACATGCTATTTTCCCACAGAAGGTGCCCAAAGGATTTTTCTCAATGAAGGGACATAGCGACCATGCCAATAGGCTATTTTACCCACCGAAGGTGCACCAACGGGCTATTTTTCACACCGAAGGTGCACCAACCTACTGTTTTTCCCACCGAAGGTGTCTAGCGACCATGCCGACAAGCTATTTCCCACAGAAACTAAACCAATAGGTTGTTTTCCCATCAAAGATGGCTATCAACCGTTCCAAAGGGCTTTTTTTGCACCAAATGTTTGCCAATGTGTTGTTTTGCCCATTGAAGCTGCCGAATGGGCTGTTTTCCCACCGAAGGTTCCTAGCAACTGTGTCAACAAACTGTTTAGCCCACTGAAGGTTCGCTAACAGGCTTTTTTCCCATTAAAGGTGCCTACCGATCGTGTGGATGGGGTGTTTTTCCCACCAAAGGTGCACCAAGGTGTTATTTTTCCGACCAAAGGTGCCTACTTACTGTGCCGACGGGCTGTTTGGCCCACGAAACGTGCTCCAAGGTTCTATTTTTACCACCGAAGGTGTCTAACAATGGGTCAGATGGGTTGTTTTGCGCACCGAAGGTGAACCAAGGGGTTATTTTTCCCACTGAAGGCGCCTAGCGACCATGTCGATAGGCTATTTTTCCCATCAAAGGTGCACCAACATGTTGTTTTTCCCATTGAAGCTACCTAGCAATCGTGCCAAAGGGCTGCTTTGTCCACCGAAGGTGAACCAACGTACTTTTGTTTTTCCCACCGAAGGTGCCTAAAGACCGTGCCAAAGCGTTGTTTTACCCACTAAAGGTGTACTGATGTGCTGTTTTACCCACTGAAGGTGCCTAACAGGCTTTTTTTCCCACCCAAGATGCCTGATGACCGTGTCGAAGGGCTATTCTACCCACCAATGGTGAACCAAGGTGCTGTTTTGCCCACCGAAGTTGCCCATCGGGTAGTTTTTCCCACCAAATGTGGATCAATGTGCTATTTTGCTCACCAAAGGTGCCCAACGAGCTATTTTTCCCCTGAAGGTGCCTAATGACCCCACCGATGGGCTGTTTCACCCACCAAAGGTACCTAACAACCTATTTTTGCCACTAAAGGTGCCTAGCAATAGTGCCAACGGGCTGTTTTTCCACGAAAGATGCACCGACAGGTTGTTTTGCCCATAGAAAGTGCCTAGAGACAGTGCTAAAGGGTGGTTTTGCCCATCAAAGGTGCACCAACGTGCTATTTGGCCCATTAAAGTTGCCCAATGGGTTGTTTTGCTCACAGAAAGTGCCAAGCTGTGCCAAAGGTTGTTTTGCTATAGAAGGTGCCTAGCAACTATGCCAAAGGGTTGTTTTCCCATCAAAGGTGCACCAACGTGCTATTTGGCCCACCAAAAGTGCCTATTGGGCTGTTTTGACCCTACTGTAGGACTGTTTTGCTAACCCAAGGTTCACCAATGTGCTGTTTTTCCCACCAAAGGTGCCTAGCGACCTAGTCGATGAGCTGTTTTTCCCATAGAAATTGCACCAAGGTGCTATTTTTTCCACCGAATGTGTCTAACGACGGTGCGGATAGGCTATTTTACCCACCAAAGATGAACCAAGGGGCTGCACATCAAAGGTACACCAATGTGTTGTTTTTTTCCATTAAAGATGCCTAGCAACCGTGACGAAGGGCTGTTTTGTCCACCGAAGGTGCCTAGCGACCGTGCCAAAGGGCTGTTTTCCCCATCGAAGGACCGATGTGCTATTTTGCCCACCGAAGGTGCCTAATAGGCTTTTTTTCCAACCAAAAATGCCTAACGACCGTGTCAAAGGGCTGCTCTGCCCACCAAAGGTGAACCAACATGCTATTTTGCCCACCAAAGGTGCCCATCGGGTAGTTTTTCCCACTGAAGGTAAACCAATGTGATGTTTTGCCCACCAAAGGTGCCCAACGAGCTGTTTTTCCCACCAAAATTGCCTAGCGACCTCATTGATGGGTTATTTTGCCCTCCAAAGGTACCCAACGGGCTGTTTTTCCCAACAAAGGTGCTTAGCGACTATACCAATAGGCTATTTTGCCCACTGAAGGTGCACCAACACACTGTTTTTCCCACAGAAGGTGTCAAGCAACCATGCCAAAGGCTTGTTTTGCATTTCGAAGGTTCACCAACGTGCTATTTGACCCGCCAAAGGTGCCCAATGGGCTGTTTTTCCCACAAAAGGTGCTTAGTGAGCCAGCCAAAGGACTATTTTGCTCACTGAAGGTTCACCAACGTGTTGTTTTTCCCACCAAAGGTGCTTGACAACCCTGCGTTGAGTTGTTTTGCCTACAGAAGGTGCAGTAGGGTGCTATTTTTCCTACCGAAGGTGTCTAACGATGGTGCAAATGGGCTGTTTTGCCCACCGAAGGTACCTAGTAACCATGATGACGGGCTGTTTTTCCCACCAAAGGTGCACCAACTAGTTGTTTTTCCTATTGAAGTTGCCTAGCCATCGTGCCGAAGGGCTCTTTTTACCACCGAAGGTGAACCAACGTACTATTGTTTTGTCCATCGAAGGTGCCTAGCGACCATGCCAAAAGCATGTTTTGCCCACTGAAAGTGTGCCAACATTTCGTTTTTCCCATTGATAGTGCCTAATGGGCTTTTTCTCCCATCGAAGATGCCTAATGACCATGCCAAAGGGTTGTTTTGCCCACCAAAGGTGAACCAACATGTTGTTTTGCCCACCGAAGGTGCCCAGAGTATTTTTTCCCACTGAAAGTGCACCAACGTTCTGTTTTGCCCACCAAAGGTGCCCAACAGGCTGCTTCTCCCCCAGAACGTGCCTAGTGACCCCACCGACGAGCTATTTTACCTTCCAAAGGTGCCCAAAGTGCTATTTTTGACACCGAAGCTGCCTGGCGACTGTGCGAACGGGCTATTTTACCCATCGAAGGTGCACCGACGAATTGTTTTATCCACAAAAGGTGCCTAGCCATTATGCCAAAGGGCTATTTGTCCCACCGAAGGTGCACCAATGTGCTATTTAGCCCACCAAAGGTATCCAATAGGTTGTTTTTCCCACCGAAGGTGCTTGGTGACCCTGCCACAAGACTGTTTCGCTCACTGAAGGTTAACCAATGTGTTGTTTTGCCCACGAAGGTGCCTAACGAGCTATTTTTCTCACCGAAGGTACCTATTGACCTTTTTAAAGGGATATTTTCCCACCAAAGGTGCCAATTGGCTGTTTTTTTCACCGAAGGGGCCTAGCGACCGTGTCAATGGGTTATTTTGCCCACCAAAGGTGCACCAACAAGATATTTTTCCAACCAATATGCCTAGCGACCTGACGGATGGGCTATTTTTCCCATTGAAGGTGCCCCAATCGGCTATTTCTCCCACCAAAGTTATCTAGCGACCGTGCGAACAGGCTGTTTTGCCCACAAAAATTAAACAAACGGGCTCCTTTTCCTACCGAAGATGCCTAGCAACCATGCCAAAGACCTTTTTTTCCCACCGAACGTATACCAATGAGCTATTTTGCTCACCGAAGGTTCCTATTGACCTTACCGATGGGCTATTTTTTTGACAGAAGGTGCACCATCCTATTTTTTTCCCATCGAAGGTGTCTAGCGACTATGCCGACAAGCTATTTTTCCCACAAAAGTTGAACCAATGGGTTGTTTTTTCACTAAAGATGGCTAGCAACCGTTCCAAAGGGCTATTTTCGCACCGAATGTTTGCCAATGTGTTGTTTTCCCATCGAAGATGCCTAGCGACTATGTGGATGGGATATTTTTCCCATCAAAGGTGTACCAATGTGCTATTTTTCCCACCGAAGGTGCCTAACGACTATTCTGACGAGTTGTTTGGCCCACAGAAGGGGCACCAAGGTGCTATTTTTACCACTGAAGGTGTCTAACGACAGTGTGAATGGGTTGTTTTGCCCGCCGAAGGTGAACCAAGGGGGTTGTTTTTCCCACCGAAGGTGTCTAGAGACCTTACCAACGGGCTATTTTGCCCACCGAAGGTGCACCAACGTGCTATTCTTCCCAACGAAGGTGCTTAGAAATCGTGCCGAATGGTTGTTTTGTCCACCAAAGGTGAGCCAACATACTGTTGTTTTGCCCACCGAAGGTGCCTACTAACCAAGCCACAGGGTTGTTTTGCCCACCAAAGGTGTACCAACATGCTGTTTTGCCCACTGAAGGTGCCTAACAACTTTTTCTCCCACCGAAGATGCCTAAAGACCGTGCCGAAGGACTGTTCTGCCCACCAAAGGTGAACCAACGTGCTGTTTTGCCCACCGAAGGTACCCATCTGGTACTTTTTCCCATCGAAGGTGCACCAACGTCCTATTTTGCCCACCAAAGGAGCCCAATGAACTGTTTTCCCCCCCGAAGGTGCCTAGCATCCCTATCAATGGGCTATTTTGCCCACGAAAGCGGCACCATCGTGCTGTTTTTCCCACCAAAGGTGCCTAGCGACCATGTCGACGGACTGTTTTCCCCACCAAAGGTGCCCAACGGACTGTTTTTCCAATCGAAGGTACCTAACGACTATGCTGAGGAGCTGTTTTGCCCTCCAAAGGTGTACCAATGTGTTGCTATTTTTCCCATCGAAGGTGCCTAGTGACCTTGCCAACGGGATGTTTCGCCTAACGAAATTGCACAAAGGTGTTGTTTTCCCCCTGAAGGTGCCTAGTGATCGTGGTTACAAGATGTTTTGCTCACCAATGGTGCACCAACGTACTATTTTTCCCACCAAAAGGGCCAGATGACTGTAACGATGGGCTATTTTGTGAAATGAAGGTGCACCAACGTGTTGTTTTTCCCACCAAAAGTACCTAGAGACTGTGCCCATCGACTGTTTTGCCCATTGAAGGTGCACCAATCGGCCGTTTTTCCCACCAATGGTGACTAATGACCTTGTCGATGGGCTGTTTTACCTACTGATGGTACACCAACGTGCTGTTTTGCCCACTGAAGGTGCTCAATGGGCTGTTTTGCCTATTGAAGGTGCACCAACATGTCATTTTTTCCACTGAATGTTCCTAGCGACCGTGCCGAGGGGCTATTTTGCCCAGCAAAGGTGCACCAACATACTGTTTTCCCTACTAGAGGGACTTAGCGACTATGCCAAGTTGCTGTTTTGCCCAACAAAGGTGCATCAACATGCTATTTTTCCCACTGAAGGTGCCTAGTGACCATGCCAAAGGGCTATTTTGCCTACCAAAGGTGATCCAACATACTGTTTTGCCCACCAGAGGAGCCCAATGAGTTGTTTTTCCCACCAAAAGTACCTAGTGACCGTGCCAACGGACTGCTTTGCCTACCAAAGGTGCACCAAAGTGTTGTTTTACCTATCAAAGTTGCCTAGTGGTTGTGCTAACGGACTGTTTTGCCTACCGAAGATACCAATGGGTTCTTTTGCCACTAAAGGTGAACCAACATGTTGTTTTTCCCACAGAAGGTGCCTGGCAACTGTGCCAACGGGCTGTTTTCCCCACCAAAGGTACACCAACGGGTTGTTTTGCCCATCGAAAGTGCCTAGCAACCGCACCAAAGGGCTATTTTGCCTACCAAAGGTGCCCAACGGGCTATTTTTCCCACTAAAGATGCCTAGCAATGGTGCCAAAGGGCTTTTTGGCCCACTGAAGGTGAACCAACATGTTGTTTTGCTCACTGAAGGTGTCCATCGGATTGTTTTCCCACCAGAGGTGCACCAACGTGTTGTTTTTCACATTAAAGATGCCTAATGAGCTATTTTTCCCACAACAGGTGCCTAGCAACTGTGTCGATGTGCGATTTTTCCCATCGAAGGTGCCTAGTGACCCTGTCGGCAGGCTGTTTTCCCCACCAAAGATGTACCAACGTGTTGTTTTTCCCACCGAACGTGTCTAGCGACGATGCCGATGGGCCATTTTACCCACTGAAGGTGAACCAAGGGGTTGTTTTCCCACCAAAGGAGCTTAGCGATGGTGTCGAGGGGCTATTTTCCCCAACTAAGGTGAACCAACGTACTATTTCACCCATCAAAAGAGCTCAACGGGTTGTTTTTCCCATCGAAGGTACCTAACAACTATACCAACGGGCCGTTTTACCCACCGTAGGTCACCAACATGTTGTTTTTCCCCTTGAAGGTACCTAGCAGTCGTGCCAACGGGCTTTTTTGCCCACTGAAGGTGCCCAATGGGCTGTTTTGCTGACCAAAGGTGCCAACAGGTTGTTTTTCCACCAAAAGCACAGCAACATGTTGTTTTTCCCACCAAAGGTGCCCAACAGATTCCTTTTCCCATAGAAGATACCTAGAGACCATGCCAATGAGTTGTTTTCTCCATCGAAGGTGCACCAATGGGTTGTTTTACCCACTGAAGGTGCCCAACGACCTATTTCCCCACCGAAGGTGCCTAGCTACCATGCTAATGGGTTGTTTTTCCATAAAATGTGCCCATCGGGCTATTTTCCCACTGAAGGTGCATCGATGGGTTGTTTTGCCCACAAAAGGTGCCTTGCGACCGATCCAAAGGGTAGTTTCTCCCACTGAAGGTACCCAATGGGCTGTTTTTCCACTCAAAGGTGCCAACTGGCTGTCTTGCCATTGAAGGTGGACCAACATGCTTTTTTTTCCCACCAACGATCATTTTTTCTGATGGAAGGTGCCTGGCGACCGTGCCAATGGGCTATTTCCCTGATCGAAGGTGCACCGATAGGTTGTTTTGCCCACCAAAGGGGCCTGGTGACTGTGGCAAAGGGTTGTTTTGCCCACCAAAGGTGAACCAACGTGTTGTTTTGCCCATCAAAGGTGCCAATTGGGCTGTTTTTTGCATCGAAGGTGCACCAACATGTTGTTTTTCACACTGATGATGACTAGCGACCATGTCGAAGGGCTGTTTTTCCCTCGAAGATGCCTAGCAACTATATAAGTGGGCTATTTTGCCCACCGAAGATGCCCTAATGAGGTGTTTTGCCCATTAAAGGTGCCTACCGACCATGCTGAAGGCCTCTTTTTGCCCACCCAAGGTGCACCAACATGTTGTTTTTCCCACAGAAGGTGCCTAGTGACCGTACCAACAGGCTTTTTTTACCACAAAAGGTGCCTAGCGACTGCGCCAATAAGCTATTTTGCTCACCTAAGGTGCACCGATGAGTTGTTTTGCCAATTGAAAGTGCATAGCGATTGTGCCGAGGGGCTATTTTGCGCACTGAAGGCGCACAAACGTGCTCTTTTGTCCAGCAAAGGTGCCCAACAAGCTCTTTTTCCTGTAGAAGTGCCTAGGGACCATGCCGACGGGCTATTTTTCCCATTGAAGGTGCACCAATGTGCTATTTTTCCCACTAAAGGTGCCTCGTGACTGTGCCGATGGGCTGTTTTGCTCACAGATGGTGCACCGTGTTATTTTTCCCCCGAAGGTGCCTAACGACCATGCCAAAGTGCTATTTTGCCCATTATAGGTGCACCGACGTGGTGTTTTGCCCACTAAAGGTGGCCAATGGGCTATTTTTTCCACTGAAGGTGCCTAGCGACCACGCTAACCGGCTCTTTTACCTATCGAAGATGAACCAACGAGTTGTTTTTCCACCAAAGGTGTCTAGCGTTCGAGCCGAAGGGATTTTTTCCCACCAAAGGTGCCCCAACGTGCTATTTTTTGAGTCGAAGGTGCCTAACGACCGTGTTGAGTGGCTATTGTGCCCACATAAGGGGCACCAACATCCTGTTTTTCCCATTGACCCTACCAACTGGCTGTTTTTCCCATCGAAGGTGCACCAATGTGTTGTTTTTCCCATCGAAGGTGCCTAGTAACCCTGCCGACGGGCTATTTCGCCCACCAAAGTTACACCAATGTATTGTTTTACCCAATGAAGGTGCACCAACGTCCTATTTTGCGCACCGAAGAAGCCCAATGGGATGTTTTTCCTACCGAAGGTATTTAGCGACCGTGGCAACAGGTTGCTTTTCCCACCAAACGTGCACAAATGTGTTGTTTTTCCCACTGAAGGTGCCTAGCGACTGTGCTAATGGGTTGTTTTGCCCATCAAAGGTGCACCAACAAGCTGTTATTCTCACCGAGTATGCATAGTCACCGTGCCTACGAGCTATTTTGCCTACCAAGGATGCACCAAATAGCTATTTTTCCTATCAAAGATGTCTGGCGGCCCAGTCGACAGGCTGTTTCACCTACTGAAGGTGCACAATAGGTAGTTTTGCCCACCAAAGATGCCAACGGGATGTTTTGCCATCAAATGTGCACCAATGGGTTGTTTTTCCCACTGAAGGTCCCTAGCGAATGTGTGAAAGGGTTGTTTTTCCCAACAAAGGTGTGCTGACGTGCTGTTTGCCCACCGAAGGTGCCCAATGGGCTGTTTTTCCCACTGAAGATGCCTAGCGACCTTGCCAAAGGGTTGTTTTTCCCACTGAAGAAGGTGACCTAATGTGCTGTTTTGCCCACCGAAGGTATTTTTCCCAGCAAAGTTGCACCAACGTGTTGTTTTTCACACCAAAGGAGCACCAAAGTGTTGTTTTACGCACCAAAAATGCCTAGCGACCGTGCAAGCAGGCTATTTTGCCCATTGAAGGTGCACCAACGAGGTGTTTTATCCATTGAAGGTGCCTAGTGACCTTGCCGAAGGGCTCTTTTTGCCTACTGAAGGCGCACCAACATGCTGTTTTTCCCACTGAAGGTGCCCAAGGGCTCTTTTTCCCATAGAAGGTGCTTAGTGACCGTGCCAACGAGCTATTTTCCCCACCGAAGATGCACCAACAGGTTGTTTTACCCACCGAAGGCGCCTAGCGACCGTGCGAAAGGGTTGCTTTGCCCACCGAAGGTGTACTGACGTGCTATTTTTCCCACCGAAGGTGCCCAAAGGGCTATTTTCTCATTGAAGATGCCTAGTGATCTTGCCAAAGGGTTGTTTTACCCATTGAAGGAGAACCAATGTGTTGTTTTTCCCACCGAAGGTGGCCATTGGGCTATTTTCCCATCGAAGGTGCACCAACGTGTTGTTTTCCACACCAAAGATTCCTAGCGACCATGTTGAAGGGTCATTTTTCCCACCAAAATGTGCACCAATGTGCTCTTTTGCCCACCATAGGTGCACCATCGTGTTGTTTGCTCACCGAAGGTGCCTAGTGTCCGTGGCAACGTGCTCTTTTGTCCACTGAAGGTGCCAAACGAGCTGTTTTCCCAGAAAAGGTTCCTAGCTACCCTACTAACGGGCTATTTTCCCACAAATGGTGGCCAATGGGCTATTTTTCCCACCAAAGGTGCACCAACAGGTTGTTTTGCCCACATAAGATGCCTTGTAACTAATCCAAAAGTGAAGGTGTGCCAACATGCTATTTTGCCAACCAAAGGTGCACAACGGGTTGTTTTGCCCATCGAAGGTGCCAACGGGTTGTCTTGCCACCGAAGGTGGACCAACATGCTATTTTTCCCACCTAATGTGCCCAACGGTCTCTTTTTCCCACGGAAGGTGCCCAGCGACCATGCCAACGGGCTGTTTTCCCCACCATAGGTGTCATGTTTTGCCCACCGAAGGTGCCTACCAACCGTGGAAAAAGGCTGTTGTGGCCATCGAAGATGAGCCAACGTGTGGTTCTATCAACCAAAGGTTCCCATCGGGCTGTTTTTCCCACCAAAATGCACCAACGTGTTGTTTTCCACACCAAAGGTGCCTAACGATCGTGTCAAAGGGTTGTTTTTCCACCAAAGTTGCCTACCGATCGTGTGAGCAGGCTATTTTGTCGACTGAAGATGCCCCAATGAGGTGTTTTGCCTATTGAAGGTGCCTAGCGACCTTGCCGAAGGCCTCTTTATGCCCACCCGAGCTATACTAACATGCTGTTTTTCCCACGGAAGGTGCCTAGTGACCATGCCCACAGGCTCTTTTTACTGCAGAAGGTGCCTAGCGACCATGCCAACGGGCTATTTTGTTTGCCTAAGGTGCACCGATGAGTTGTTTTCTCTACAGAAAGAGCCTAGCGACCGTGCTGAGGGGATATTTTTCCCACTAAAGGTGCACGAACGTGCTGTTTGGCCCACCGAAGGTGCCCAACGGCCTCTTTCTCCCGTAGAAGTACTTAGCAACTGTGTCGATGGACTATTTAAGCCACCGAAGGTGTGCAAACGTGTTGTTTTTCCCACCAAAGATGCCTAGTGATCGTGCCAATGCGCTGTTTTGCTCACTAATGGTACACCAACGTGTTATTTTTCTCACCGAAGGTGCCTAGAAGTCATTCCAAAGTGTTGTTTTGCCCATCGTAGGTCCACCAACGTGGTGTTTTACCCACTGAAGGTGCCCAACGGGCTATTTTTCCCACTGAAGGCACTTAACAACCATGCCAACGGGTCCTTTTACCCATCGAAGGTGCACTAATGGGGCTGTTTTCCCCCCCAAAGATGCCTAGCATCCGTGCCAAAGGGATTTTTTCCCACTAAAGGTGCCCCAGTGTGCTTTTTTTCATCGAAGGTGCCTAATGACCTTGCCGAGTGGCTGTTGTGCCCACTGAAGGGTCGCCAACGTCCTGTTTTTCCCATTGAAGGTGCATGGGGACCTTGCTGATAGGCTGTTTTGCCCATCGAAGGTGCACCAATGTGCTATTTTTCCCATCGAAGGGGCCTAGCGACCCTGCCGACAAGTTGTTTTGCCCACTGAAGTTGCACCAACGTACTTTTTTGCCTGCCGAAGGTACACATATGTCCTATTTTGCCCATCGGAGGTGCCCAATGGGTTGTTTTTCCCACCGAAGGTATTTAGTGACCATAGCAACGGGCTGTTTTTTCCACTAAATGTGCACAAATGTGTTATTTTTCCTACTAAAGGTGCCGAGCGACCATGCCGATAGGCTGTTTTGCCTAACAAAGGTGCACCAATGGGCTGTTATTCCCATCAAAGTTTCCTAGCCACCGTGCCGACAGGCTGTTTTCCTACCAAAGGTGCACCAACGAGTTGTTTTTCCCACCAAAGATGTCTAGCGGTCCTGCTGAAGGGCTGTTTCGCCCACCGAAGGTGCCCAATGGGCTGTTTTGCCCATCGAAGATGCCAACGGGATGTTTTGCCACCAAAGGTGCACCAATGGGCTGTTTTACCCACCAAACGTGCACTAATGTGTTGTTTTTCCCACTAAAGGTGTTTAGTGACCGTGCCGACAGACTGTTTTTCCCATCAAAGGTCTACCAATGTGCTGTTTTGCCGATGGGCTATTTTTCCCACCGAAGGTGCACCAAGGTACTATTTTTCCCACCGATTGTGCCTAGTGACTATACTGATGGGCTGTTTTACCCACCAAAGGTGCACCAACCTGTTGTTTAGCCCCTTGAAGATGCACCGACGAGGCTTTTTTTCCACCAAAGTTGCCTAGTGACCGTGCGGATGGGCTGTTTTGCCCACCAAATGTGCATCAATGCGCTGTTTTTCCCGCCAAAGGTGCCCAATGACCCTACTGTCGGGTCGTTTGGCCTATAGAATGTGCACCAACGTGTTGTTTTTCTTACCAAAGGTGTATAGCAACGATGTCGATGGGCTGTTTGGCCAACCTAATGTGCATCAACGAGCTTTTTTGCTCACCGAAGGTGCCCAACGATTTGTTTTCCCACCACAGATGCCTAACTACCGTGCCGACGTGTTGTTTTTCCCACTGAAGGTGCCTAGAGACCCTACTGACGGGCTATTTTTTCCACCAAAGGTGCACCAACGTGCTGTTTTTCCCACAGGAGGTGTATAGCGACCATGCCGATTGGTTGTTTTGCCCACCGAAGGTGAACCATCATGTTGTTTTTCCCACTTAAGGTGCCCAACGATCATGTCAATTGGCTATTTTTCCCATCGAAGTTACACCAACATACTGTTTTTCCCACTGAAGGTGAACTAACGTGCTGTTTTTTCCACTAAAGGTGCCTAGCGACCGTGCTGATGGGTTGTTTTGCTAACCAAAGCTGCACCAATATACTATTTTTCCTACCAGAAAGGCCTAGCGACCGTGTCAACGGGCTCTTTTGCCCAATGAAGCTGCACGAATGTGCTGTTTTTCCCTCCAAAGGTGCCTAGAGACCATTCCCACAAGTTGTTTTGCCATCGAAGGTGCACCAACAGGCTATTTTTCCCACCAAAGGCTCCTAGCTACCTATTGATAGGATATTTTGCCCACTGGAGGTGCAGCTACGTGCTATTTTTCCTACTGAAGGTGCCTAGAGATCGTGGCAAAGTGTTGTTTTGCCCACCGTTGGTGCACCATCGTGTGTTTTACCGACTGAAGGTGCCCAGTGGGTTGTTTTTCCCATCGAAGGTGCCTAGCGATTATGCCAATAGGCTGTTTTGACCACCAAACATGCACAAATGTGTTGTTTTGCCCACCCAAGGTCTACCAATGGGCTGTTACTCCAACCGAAGATGCCTAGTCACCATGTCGATGGGCTGTTTTACCCATCAAAGGTGCACCAACGCGCTATTTTTCCCACTGAAGATGCCTAATAGCCCTGTCGATGGGCTATTTTGCCCACCGAAGGTGCCCAACGGGCCGTTTTCCCTACAAAGGGTGCCAACGGGTTGCTTTGTTGCCAACGGTACACCAACGGGTTGTTTTTCCCACTGAAAGTGCACCAACGTGTTGTTTTTCCCACAGAAGTTGCTTAGCGACTGTGTCGACAGGCTATTTTGCCCACCAAAGGTGCACCAACGTGTTATTTAGCTCACCGAAGGTACATCAACGGGCAATTTTTCTCACTGAAAGTGCCTAGCAACCAAAGCAGCCAACCGAAGGTGCACCAACGCGCTGTATTTCCCACCAAAGGTACCTAGCGATCCAACTAATGGGCTATTTGGCCTACAGAAGGTGCACCAATAAGCTATTTTTCCCACCACAAGTGCCTAGCGACCTTGCCAACTAGCTATTTTTCCCACTGAAGGTGCCTAGCGACCATGCTGATAGGCTGTTCTTCCTACCGAAGGTGCCTAGCAACCATGCCAAAAGGCCATTTTGCCACCAAATGTATGCCAAAGTGTTGTTTTTCCCACCGAAGGTTCAACAAGTTATTTTCCCATCGAAGGTTCCTAGCGACCTTGCCAACAAATTGTTTAGTGCGCCGAAGGTGCACCAATGTGCGTTTTTCCCATCAAAGCTCCCTAGCGACCGTGTGGAAGGGCTGTTTAGCCCACCAAAGGTGCACCAATGTGTTGTTTTTCCCATCGAAGGTCCCTAGTGACCGTGTCAAAGTGTTGTTTGGCCCGCCGAAGGTGTGCCAATGTGAGGTTTTTCCCGCCGAAGGTGCCTAACAAGTTTTTACCGCTGAAGGTGCCTAGCGACCCATCCAATGGGCTATTTGGCCCACAGAAGGTGCAAAAATTCATTGTTTTACCCACCAAAGGTGTTTAGTGATAGCACTGTTGGGTTATTTTGCCCACTGATGGTGAATAGGGGGTTGTTTTTCCCACCAAAGGTGCCTAGCAACCACACCGATAGGCTATTTTTCCAATGGAAGGTACGTCAAATGCTATTTTTCCCACCGAAGGCACTAAGCGATCGTACCGAAGGGCTGATTGCCCAACGAAGGTGAACCAACGTATTGTCTTGCCTATCAAAGGAGCCTAACGGCCTGTTTTTCCTCCCAAAGGTACCTAGTGATTGTGCCAACGAGCCGTTTTTCCCACCATAGGTTCCCCAACGTACTGTTTTTCCCATCGAAGGTGCCTAGCGACATGCCAAGGGGTTGTTTTGCCCACCGGAGGTGGCCAACGGGCTGTTTTGCCACCGAAGGTGCACAAACATGTTGTTTTTCCCACCGAAGGTACCCAACAGGCTCTTTTCCCGTAGAAGGTGCCTAGAGACCATGCCAACAAGCTATTTCCCCCAATCGAAGGTGCACCATCGGGTTGTTTTACCCTCTGAAGGTGCCTAGCAACCATTCCTTGTTTTGCCCATCGAAGGTGTGTCGACGTGCTATTTTGCCCACCAAAGGTGCCTAACGAGCTTTTTCTACCACTGAAGATGCCTAACAATTGTGTCAAAGGGATGTTTTTCGCAATAAAGGTGAACCAACGTGTTGTTTTTCCCACCAAAGGTGCCCATCTGGTTGTTTTTCCCACCAAAGGTGAACCAACGTGTTGTTTTGCCAACCAAAGTTGCCCAACAAGCTGTTTTTCCCACTGAAGGTGCCTAGCGACCCTGCCGACGGGTTGTTTTGCCAACCAAAGATGCCCAACGGGTAATTTTTCCCTCCGAAGGTGCCTAGCGATTGTGCCAACTGGCTGTTTTGCCCTCCGAAGGTGCACCAACATGTTGTTTTGCCCATAGAAGGTGCCTAGCGACCATTCCAAAGGGTTGTTTTACCCACCGAAAGTGCACCAACGTGCCATTTTGGCACCAAAGATGCCCAATGGGTTGTTTTTCTCACCAAAAAGGCCTAGCAACCATGCCAACGGGCTATTTTGCCCACAGAAGGTGCACCAATGAGTTGATTTTCCCACCAAAGGTGCCTTGTGAATTGCCGACGGGCTATTTTGCCAGCCGAACGTGCACCAACATGCTAATTTTCCCACCAAAGGTGCTTAGCTACTGGGCTGAAGGTTGTTTTGCCCACCAAAGGTGCGCCAATGTGTTGTTTTGCCCACCAAAGGTGCCGAACGGGCTGTTTTTCTCATTGAAGATGCCTAGCGACTATGCCAACATGCTGTTTTGCCCACCGAAGGTGCACCAATTGGGTGTTTTTTCTACTGACGGTGCCTAGCGACCATGCTGACAGGCTATTTTGACCACCAAAAGTGCACCAACGTGTTGTTTTTCTCACCGAAAGTGCCTAATGATTGTGCTGAAGGACAGTTTTGCCCACTGACGGTGTACCAATGTATTGTTTTCCCCCCAAAGTTGCCCAATGGGCTGTTTTCCCACCAAAGGTGCCTAGCGATCATGCCAATGGGCTGTTTTCCCACCGAAGGTCTGCCAATGTGCTGTTTTTCCTGTCGAAGGTGCCTAGCAACCCTACCGTCGGGTTGTTTGTCCCCACCGAAGGTGCACTAAGGTGCTATTTTTCCTACCGAGGATGCCTAATGACTATACCGATAGGCTGTTTCAGCCACTGAAGGTGCAACATGTTGTTTAGCCCACCAAAGGTGTACCGACGGGCTTTTTTCCCATAGAAGGTGTCTAGAGACCGTGCAGATGGCCTACTTTACCCACCGACGCTGCGCCAACGTGTTGTATTTCCCACCAAAGGTGCCTAGTGACCCTACTGACGGGCGGTTTGGCCCACAGAAGGTGCACCAACGTGCTGTTGCTTCCACCGAAGGTGTCTAGCGATAGTGCCAATGGGCTGTTTTGCCTACCAAAGGTGAATCAAGAGGTTGTTTTTGCTACCAAAGGTGCCTACCGATCGTGCTGATGGGCTATTTTGCCCACCAAAGGTGCATCAACATGTTGTTTTTTCGACCAAAAGTGCCTAGTGACCACGCCAAAGGGCCCAACGAGCTATTTTTCCCACTGAACGTACCTACCGACTGTGTCAGAGGGAAGTTTTGCCCACCAAAGGTGCACCAACATGCTTTTTTTTCAATCGAATGTCCCCATTGATCGTGTCAACAGGTTGTTTTGCCCATCGAAGGTCCCTAACGGGCTGTTTTTCCCACAAAAGGTACACCAACATGTTGTTTTTCCCACTGAAGGTGCCCAACGAGCTCTTTTTCCCTCAGAAGGTGTCTAACGACCGTGCCAATGGGTTGTTTTCCCCACCCAATGTGCACCGATGAGTTGTTTTGTCCATCGAAGGTACCTAGCAACCATGCCAAAGGGTTGTTTTTCCCACCGAAGGTGTGCCAATGGGTTGTTTTGCCCAATGAAGGTGCAGCAACGTGCTGTTTTTTCCATCGATGGTGCTTAGCGACCATTCCAACGGGCTATGTTGCCTAGCGAAGGTGCCCAACGTGCTGTTTTTCCCACCAAAGGTACCTAACGATCGTGCTAACTGGTTGTTTTGACCACCAAACATGCACAAATGTGTTGTATTGCCCACCCAAGGTGCACCAACGGGCTGTTACTTCCACCGAAGAGGCCTACCCACCATGCCGATGGGCTGTTTTGCCTATCAAAGGTGCACCAACATGCTGTTTTTCCCACTAAAGATGCTTAACCGTCGTGTCGACGGGATTTTTTGCCAAACGAAGGTGCCCAACGCCTTGTTTCACCGGTAAAAGGTGCCAACAGGTTGTTTTGTTGCCAAAGGTACTACAACAGGCTACTTTTCCCATCAAAGGTGCACCAAGATGCTGTTTTTTCCACTGAAGTTGCCTAGCGACTGTGCCGATGGGCTGTTTTGCCTACCGAAGGTGCACCAATGTGTTATTTAGCTCATCGAAGGTGCATCAATGCGTTGTTTTTCCCTCCAAAGTGCCTGGCAACCCTATAGATGGGCTGCTTTGCCCACCAAAAGTGCACCAACGCGTTGTATTTCCCACCGAAGGTGCTTAGTGATCTAGCCAACGAGCTATTTGGCCCATAAAAGGTGCACCTATCTTACCACAAGTGCCTAGCGACCATGTCAACTTGCTTTTTTTCCCACCGAAGGTGCCTAGCGACCATAGTGACAGGCTATTTTTCCTATCGAAGGTGGCTAGCAACCGTGCCAAAGGGCTATTTTGCCACCGAATGTATGCCAATGTGTTGTTTTGCTCACCAAAGGTGCCCAACGGGCTATTTTCCCACCGAAGGTGCCTAGCAACCTTGCCAACAAATTGTTTAGCCCATCGAAGGTGCACCAACCGGCTTTTTTTTCCATCGAAGACGCCTAAAGACCGTGCAGACGGGCTGATTAGCCCACCAAAGGTGCACCAACGTGTTGTTTTTCCCATTGAAGGTCCCTAGCGAGCGTGTCAAAGTGTCGTTTAGCCCACCGACGGGCTGTTTGACCCTCAGAAGGTGCAAAAATGTGTTGTTTTCCCCACCAAAGGTGTTTAGTGATAGCATTGATGGGTTGTTTTGCCAACCGAAGGTGAACAAGGGGTTGTTTTTCCAACCAAAGGTGCCTAGTGACCGTGCCGATGGGCTTTCTTTCCCATCGAAGGTGCGCCAACATGTTGTTTTTCCCACTAAAGGCGCCTAGCGATCGTACCAAAGGGTTATTTTGCCCAATGAAGGTGAACCAACGTATTGTCTTGCCCATCAAAGGAGCCCAACGGGCTACTTTTCCCCCTAAAGGTACCTAGCAACTATGCTAAAGAGTCATTTTGCCCACCATAGGTTCCCCAACGTGCTGTTTTTCCCATCGAAGGTGACTAGCGACCATGCTAATGGACTGTTTTGCCCACTGAAGGTGGCCAATAGGCTGTTTTGCCCACCAAAGGTGCCAATGGGTTGTTTTGCCACCGAAGGTACACAAACATGTTGTTTTCCCCCCGAAGCTACCCAACGGGCTCTTTCTCCCGCAAAAGGTGCCTAGCGACCATGCCAACAAGCTGTTTTCCCCATTGAAGGTGCACCAACGGGTTGCTTTGCTTGCCGAAGGTGCCTACCGACCATTTCAAAGGGTTGTTTTGCCCATCAAAGGTGTGTCGACGTGCTATTTTGCCCACTGAAGGTGCCTAACGGACTTTTTTACCACTAAAAATGCCTAACAATTGTGCCAAAGGGCTGTTTTTCCCGATAAAGGTGAACCAACGTGCTGTTTTGTCCGCCAAAGGTGCCCATCTAGTTGTTTTTCCCACCGAAGGTGCACCAACGTGTTGTTTTACCGACCAAAGCTACCCAACGAGCTATTTTTCCCACCAAAGGTGCCTAGTGACCCCGCCGACAAGCAGTTTTGCCAACCAAAGATGCCCAATGGGCTATTTTTCTTATTGAAGGTGCCTGGCGACTGTGCCAACTGGCTAGTTTACCCTCCGAAGGTGCACTGATGTGTTGTTTTGCCCATAGAAGATGCCTAGCGACAGTTCCAAAGGCCTGTTTCGCCCACCGAAGGTGCACCAATATGCCATTTTCCCACCAAAGACGCCCAACAGGTTGTTTTTCTCACCGAAAAGGCTTAGTAACTGTACGAACGGGCTATTTTGCCCACCAAGGGTGCACCAACGAGTTGTTTTTCGCATCAAAGATGCCTTGTGATAGTGCCAATGGGCTGCTTTGCCAGCCGAACGTGCACCGACATGCTAATTTTTGCACCGAAGATGCTTAACTACTGGGTTAAAGGCTGTTTTACCTACCAAAGGTGCACCAACGTGCTGTTTTGCCCACCAAAGGTGCCCAACGGGTTGTTTTTCCCATCAAAGATGCCTAGTGACTATGCCAGTTTTGCCCACCAAAGGTGCACCAATTAGGCCCACTGAAGGTGCCTAGCGAGTTTGCTGACAGGCTATTTTGACCACCAAAGGTGTACCAACATGTTGTTTTTCTAACTGAAGGCGCCTAGCGATCGTGCTAAAGGCAGTTTTGCCCACCGACGATGTACCAATGTGTTGTTTTGCCTACCAAAGGTGCCTAATGAGCTGTTTTCCCACCAAAGGTGCCCAATGGGTTGTTTTTCCACCGAAGGTGCCTAGCGATCGTGCCGATGGGCTGTTTTTCCCACCGAAGGTCTGCCAATGTGTTGTTTTTTCCATCAAAGGCGCCTAGCGACCCTACCGTCTAGTTGTTTTTAACATCGAAGGTACACCAAGGTGCTATTTTTCCCGTCGAGGATGCCTAACGACTGTACCAACAGGCTGTTTTGGCCACCGAAGGTGCAACATGTTATTTAGCCCACCGAAGCTGTACCAACAGGCTTTTTTCCCACCGAAGGTATCTAACGACCGTGCAGACGAGCTACTTTGTCCACTAAAGCTGCGCCATCGTGCTGTATTTCCCATCGAAGGTGCCTAGCGATCCTATGGACATGCTGTTTGGCCCACAGAAAGTGCACCAACATGTTGTTGCTCCCACCGCAGGTGTTAGCGATGGTGTCAATGGGTTGTTTTGCCCACAAAAGGTAAATCAAGGGGTTGTTTTTCCCACCGAAGGTGCCTAGCAACCGTGTTGATGGGCTGTTTTGCCAACCAAAGGTACAACAACATGCTGTTTTTCCCACTGAAAGTGCCTAGTGACCGCGCCAAAGGGCTGTTTTCCCCACTGAAGGTGAACCAACGTACTATTTTCCCACCGTTGGAGCCCAACGAGCCATTTTTCCCACTGAAGGTTCCAAGCAACCGTGCCGGAGGGAAGTTTTGCCCACCAAATATGCACCAACATGCTTTTTCTCTAATCGAATGTTCCCATCGATTGTGCCAACATGTTGTTTTTCCCATTGAAGGTGCCCAACGGGTTGTTTTGCCCATTGATGGTGCCAATGGGCAGTTTCACCACCAAAGGTGCACCAACATGTTGTATTTGGCACTGAAGGTGCCCAATGAGCTCTTTTTCACTCAGAAGGTGCCTAGCGACTGCGTCAATGGGCTGTTTTCCCCACCCAATGTGCACTGATGACTTGTTTTGTCCACCGAAGGTACCTAGTGGGGCCCACTGATGGTGTGTCGACGGGCTATTTTTCCCACTGAAAGTGCACCGACATACTGTTTTTTCCATTGAAGATGCTTAGCGACCGTTCCAATGGGCAGTGTTGCCCACCGAAGGTGCCCAACAGGTTATTTTTCCCACTGCAAGTGCACAACCATGCTTTTTTCCAACCGAAGGTGCCAAACAGGCCCTTTTTCCCCTAGAAGATGCCTAGCGACCGTGCCAACGAGTTGTTTGCCCCACCAAAGGTGCATCAACGGGTTGCTTTTCTCATCAAAGGTGCATAGCAACTCTGCCAAAGGGTTTGCCCACCAAAGGTTTGCCAATGTGCTGATCGGCTAAGCGAAGCTGCCCAACGGGCTATTTTTCCCACTGTAGATGCCTAGTGACCATTCCAAAGGGCTATTTTGGCCATTCAAGGTGAACCAACGTGCTCTTTTTTCCCACCAAAGGTTCCCATCAGGTTGTTTTTCCCATCGAAGGTGCCTAGTGACCATGTCAAAGGGTTATTTCTCCCACCGAATGTGCATCAACGTGATGTTTTGCCCACTAAATGTGCCCAATGAGCTATTTTCCCACCATAGGTGCCTACTGACTATGCCGACGTGTTGTTTTCTCTACCAAAGGTGCCTAGTGATCGTGTCGATGGGTCTTTTTACCACCAAAGGAGCACAATGTGTTGTTTTTCCCATTAGAGGTGTGTAGTGACAGTACCGACAGGTTGTTTTCCCCACAAAAGGTGCCTAACTTCTGTTCCAAAAGGATGTTTTTCCCACCAAAGGTGTCTAGCGATCGCACCAAAGGGCTCTTTTGCCCACCAAATGTGCAACAACATGCTGTTTTGATTACCGAAGGAGCCCAACAGGCTATTTTTCCCACCGAAGGTGCCTAGCGCTGTGCCAACGAGGTTTATCCCACCTAAGGTGAATCAACATGCTATTTTTCCCACCAATGGTGGTTAGAGGTCATGCCCACAGGCTATTTTACCTACCGAAGCTAAGCCAACGTACTGTTTTGCCTACTGAAGGAGCCCAATGGGTTGTTTTTCCCACCGAAGGTATCTAACGATCATGTCGACCGGCAATTTTGCCCACCGAAGATGTAGCAACATACTGTTTTTCCTATAAAAGGTCCCTAGCGGTCTTGCCAACAGGTTGTTTTACCCATCGAAGGTGCCCAACAAGCTATTTTGCACACCGAAGGTGCCAATGGACTGTTTTGCCACCAAAGGCATACCAACATGCTGTTTCTCCCACTGAAGGTGCCCAACAAGCTCCTTTTCCCACAGAAGGTGCCTAGCGACTGTGCCAACGGGCTGTTTCACCCATTGAAGTTGCCCAATGGGTTGTTTTGCCCCCTGAAGGTGCCAACGGGCTATTTTGCCACCATAGGTGCACCAACATGTTCTTTTTCCCATACAAGGTACTTAGTGACTATGCCAATGGGTTGAGTTGCCCACCAAAGGTGCGCAATAGGCTATTTTACCCACCGAAGGTGCGATTGGGCTATTTTGCCACTGCAAGTGCACCAACATGTTGTTTTTCCCACCGAAGATGCCCAACATGCTCTTTTTCCCATCAAAGATGCCTAGCAGCCATGCCAACTGGTTGTTTCGCCCACCGATGTTGCCCAATGAGCTGTTTTGCCTGCCGAAGGTGCCAACGGGTTGTTTTACCACCCCAGGTGCACCATCATGTTGTTTTTCCTACCTAAGGTGCCTAATGGGCTCTTTTTACCATAGAAGGTGCCTAGTGACCATGCCAACGGGTTATTTTCCCCAACAATGGTGCATTGACGGGTTGTTTTACCCACTGAAGGCACCTAACGACCGTGCCAAAGGGCTGTTTTACCCACCGAAGATACCCAATGGGCTATTTTCCCATTGAAGATGACTGATAACTGTCCAAAAGGGTTGTTTTACCCACCAAAGGTGAACCAACG
Organism: Erythroxylum suave; assembly: GCA_027563595.1. NCBI lineage: Eukaryota > Viridiplantae > Streptophyta > Magnoliopsida > Malpighiales > Erythroxylaceae > Erythroxylum > Erythroxylum suave. The sequence goes on along the minus strand of JAOSBN010080494.1, from coordinate 6,065 downwards.
TGTTGTTTTGCCCATCGAAGGTGCCCATTGGGTCGTTTTTCCCACTAACGGTGTATAGTAACGTGTTGTTTTTCCCACCGAATATGCATCAATGTGCTATTTACCCCAGTGAAGTTGCCTAATGAGCTGTTTTTTCCACCGAAGGTGACTAGCGACCTTGTCGATGGGCTATTTTTCCCACTGTAGAGGCCTAGTGACCGTTCCAAAGGGCTATTTTGGCCATTCAAGGTGAACCAACGTGCTGTTTTTCCCACCAAAGGTGCCCATCAGGTTGTTTTTCCCACCGAAGGTGCCTAGTGACCATGCCAAAGGGTTGTTTCTGCCACCGAATGTGCATCAACGTGATGTTTTGCCCACTGAATGTGCCCAACGAGCTATTTTCCCACCATAGGTGCCTACTGACTTTGCCGATGTGTTGTTTTCTCTACCAAAGGTGCCTAGTGATCGTGTCGATGGGTCTTTTTACCACCGAACGAGCACAATGTGTTGTTTTTCCCACTAGAGGTGTGTAGTGACAGTACCGACAGGTTGTTTTCCCCATAAAAGGTGCCTAACTTCCGTTCCAAAGGGATGTTTTTCCCACCAAAGGTGTCTAGCGACCGCATCAAAGGGCTCTTTTGCCCACCGAATGTGCACCAACATGTTGTTTTGTTTACCGAAGGAGCCCAATAGGCTATTTTTCCCACCCAAGGTGCCTAGCGCTGTGCCAAAAGGGTTTATCCCACCTAAGGTGGTTAGAGGTCATGCCCACAGGCTATTTTACCTATCGAAGCTAAGCCAACGCACTGTTTTGCCTACTGAAGGAGCTCAATGGGCTGTTTTTCCCACCGAAGGTATCTAACGATCATGCTGACCGGAAATTTTGCCCACCGAAGGTGTAGCAACATGCTGTTTTTCCCATCAAAGGTCCCTAACGGTCTTGCCAACAGGTTGTTTTACCCATCGAAGGTGTCCAACGGGCTATTTTGCCCACCGAAGGTGCCAATGGACTGTTTTGCCACCAAAGGCACACCAACATGCTGTTTCTCCCACTGAAGGTGCCCAACGGGCTCCTTTTCTCACAGAAGGTGCCTAGTGACTGTGCCAACGGACTGTTTCACCCATTGAAGTTGCCCAACGGGTTGTTTTGCCCCCTGAAGGTGCCAACGGGCTATTTTGCCACCACAGGTGCACCAACATGTTGTTTTTCCCATACAAGGTACCTAGTGACTATGCCAATGGGTTGAGTTGCCCACCAAAGGTGCGCAATGGGCTATTTTGCCCACCGAAGGTGCAATTGGGCTATTTTGTCCATCGAAGGTGCAATTGGGCTATTTTTGCACTGCAAGTGCACCAACATGTTGTTTTTCCCATCGAAGATGCCCAACATGCTCTTTTTCCAATCGAAGATGCCTAGCAACCGTGCGAACTAGTTGTTTCGCCCACCGAAGTTGCCCAATGAGTTGTTTTGCCTGCCGAAGATGCCAACGGGTTGTTTTGCCACCCCAAGTGCACCATCATGTTGTTTTTCCTACCTAAGGTGCCTAATGGGCTCTTTCTACCATAGAAGGTGCCTAGTGACCATGCCAACAGGTTATTTTCCCTAACAATGATGCATTGACGGGTTGTTTTGCCCACCGAAGGCACCTAACGACCGTGCCAAAGGGCTGTTTTACCCACCGAAGATAGCCAATGGGTTGTTTTCCCATTGAAGATGACTGACAACTATCCAAAAGGGTTGTTTTACCCACCAAAGGTGAACCAACGTGTTGTTTTGCCCATCGAAGGTGCCCATTGGGTCGTTTTTCCCACTAACTGTGCATAGTAACGTGTTGTTTTTCCCACGAATATGCATCAATGTGCTATTTAACCCAGTGAAGTTGCCTAATGAGCTGTTTTTTCCACCGAAGGTGCCTAGCGACCTTGCCAATGGGTTGTTTTTCCCACTGAAGGTACACGAACTTGCTATTTTTCCCACCAAAGGTATGTAGCAACCATACCAACGGGCTATTTTTCCCACAAAAGGTACATAGCTTCCATTCCAAAGGGACGTTTTTGCCATCGAAGGTGTCTAGCGACCGTGCCAACAGGCTTTTTTGCCCATCATAGGTGCTCCAACGTGTTGTTTTGTTTACTGAGGGAGCCCAATAGGCTATTTTTCCCACTAAAGGTGCCTAGCGACTGTGCTGACGGGTTGTTTATCCCACCCAAGGTGAACCAAGGTGTTGTTTTCCCCTCCAAATGTGGCTAGAGGTCGTTCCCATAGGCTGTTTTGCACACTGAAGGTCCACCAACTTGTTGCTTTGCCAACCAAGTGACTGTGTCGATGGGCTATTTCACCCATCGAAGGTGCACCAAGGGGCTGTTTTGCCCACCGAAGATGTCAATGGGCTATTTTGCTACTAAAGGTGCACCAACATGCTATTTTCCCACTTAAGATGCCCAACAGGCTCTTTTTTCCATAGAAGGTGCCTAGCGACATTGGCAACGGACTGTTTTCCCTACCAAAATTGCAATGATGGGTTATTTCGCCCACCAAATGTGCCTAGCAACCATGTCGAAGGGCTGTTTTTCCCACCGAAGGTGCACCAACATGCTATTTTTCCAACTAAAGGTGCCCAACGGGCTCTTTTTCCTATACAAGATGCCTAGTGACCGCACCAACGGGCTATTTTCCCCACCGAAGGTGCACCAATGAGTTGTTTTGCCCACTGATGGTGCTTAACGATAGTGCGAAAGGGCTATTTTGCACACCAAAGGTGTGCCAGCATGTTGTTTTGCCTACCAAAGATGCCCAACAAACTGTTTTTCCCACTAATGATGCCTAGCAACTGTGTAAAAGGGTTGTTTTCCTCACCTAAGGTGAACCAACATGCTGTTTTTCCCACCGAAGGTGAACCATCGTGTTTTTTTTCCCACCGAAGGTGCACCAATGTGTTGTTTTTCCCGCCGAAGGTGCCTAGTGACCATGTTAAACTACTTTTTTCCCACCAAATGTGCACCAACATGCTGTTTTGCCCACTGAAGGTTCCCAATGAGCCGTTTTTCCCACCACAACTGCCTAGCGACTGTGCTAAAATGTTGTTTTTCACACTAAAGGTGCCCTACCGATGCCTGTTTCTCCCACTGAAGGTGCACCAATGTGATGTTTTTCCCATCGAAGGTGTCTAGGGAGAGTGTTATTGGTTGTTTTGCCCACCGATGGTGAACAACGGGTTATTTTTCCCACCAAAGGTGTCTAGCAATCATGCCGACGGGCTGTTTTGCCCACCAAAGGCGCACCAACATACTATTTTTCCCACCTTAGGTGCCTAACGATTGTGCCGAAGGGCTATTTTGCCCATCGAAGGTGAACCAACGTACTATTTTGCCCATCAAAGGAGCCCAACGGGTTCTTTTTCTCACCGAAGGTGCCTAGCGACCGTGCTAACGGGCTATTTTGCACACTGAAGGTCCACCAACGAGTTGTTTGCCCACCTAAAGTGCCTAGTGACCGTGCTGATGGGCTGCTTTGCCCACCGAAGGTGAACCAATGTGCTGTTTTGGCCATCGAAGGTGCACCAGCATGTTGTTTTTCTCGTCGAAGGTGCCCAGTGACCGTGTCGAAAAGCTGTTTTTCTCACCGAATGTGCATCATGTGTTGTTTTGCCCACCGATTATGCCAACGTGCTATTTTTCCCATGGAAGGTGCCTAGTGGTCCTACCAATGGGCTATTTTTCCCACCGAAGGTGCACCAATGTGTTGTTTTGCCCACCATAGGTGTGTAGCGATCATGTTGATGGACTGTTTTTCCCACCAAAGGTGCCTAGCTTCCATCCCATAAGGATGTTTTTCCCTCCAAAGGTGACTAGCAACCGTACCAATGGGCTATTTTGCCCAGCAAAGGTGCACTAACGTGCTGTTTTGTTTACCAAAGGACCCCAAAAGGCTATTTTTTGATTGAAGGTACCTAGCGATCATTCCAACGGGTTGTTTTACCCACCTAACGTGAACCAACGTGCTATTTTCCCACTGAAGGTGGCTAGCAATCATACCCACATGTTGTTTTTCCCATCGAAGGTGCACCAATGGGTTGTTTTTCCCACCAAAAGTGCCTAGTCACCATGCTGATGGGCTCTTTGCCCACTAAAGGTGCACCAACTGGCTATTTTACCCACTGAAGGTGCACTAACGGGCTGTTTTTCCCACGAAAGGTGCACCAACGTTTTGTTTTTCCCATTGAAGGTGCCTCATGGTCATGCCAACGAGCTGTTTTGCCTATCGAAGGTGCCCAGCAGGCTAGTTTGCCCACCAAAGGTGCCAATGGACTGTTTCTCCACTGAAGGTGCATCAACATGTTGTTTCTCCCACTAAAGGTGCCCAATAGGATCCTTTTTCCATAGAATATGCCTGGCGATTGTGCCAGAGGGTTGTTTTCCCCAACGAAGGTGCACCGATGAGTTGTTTTGCCCACTGAAGGTGCCTGGTGACCATGCCTAAGGGCTGTTTTGCCCACCGATGATGCACCAACGTGCTGCGTTTTCCATCGAAGGTACCTAAAGTGCTATTTTGCCCACCGAAGGTGCCAACAGGCTATTTTTCCCACCAAAGGTGTGCAACAGGCTATTTTTCACACCAAAGATGCCTAATGATCTTGCCAATGAGTTGTTTTGCCCACCAAATGCGTTGTTTTTCGTACTGAAGGTGCCTAGCATCTGTGCCAATGGGCTGTTTTGCCCGTCGAAGGTGCCAAGAAGTTGTTTTTCCACCGAAGGTGCACCAACATGCTATTTTCCCCACTGAAGGTGCCCAACGGGCTCTTTTTCCCATAAAAGGTGCCTAGCGACCTTGGCAGTGGGCTGTTTTCACCACCGAATGTGCACCGACGGGTTGTTTTACCCAACTAAGGCTCCTCGCAATCATGTCAAAGGATTGTTCTACCCACCAAAGGTGTGCCGACATGGTGTTTTGCCTACCGAGGGTGCCCAACGGGCTGTTTTCCCACTAAAGATGCCTAGCGAACGTGCCAAAGGGTTGTTTTGCCCACCGAAGGTGAACCAACATGTTGTTTTGCCCTCCAAAGATGCCCATCGGTCTATTTTTATCACCAAAGGTGCACTAACGTGTTGTTTTTCACACCGAACATGCCTGGAGATCATGTCAAAGTGCTGTTTTTCCCACTTAATATGCACCAACGGGTTGTTTTTCCCACCGAAGATGCCTAGTGATTTTGTCAAAGGGTTGTTCTTCCCACCAAATGTGCAGCAACATCCTGTTTTGTCCACCGAAGGTGCCCAACTAGCTGTTTTTCCCACCACAAGTGCCTAGCGACCGTGTTGACGTGTCGTTTTTCCCATCAAAGGTGCCTAGCGACTGTGCCTGTTGGGCCCCAAAATTTTTTTATTATTTATTCTTATTATTGATTTAATCGTTTTATTATTTTTAGAGTTGAGTTGCTAAATTAGCAAGTATGAATGGGGTATTGAATGTAGAAGATAGAATTCCAAATAAAGAGTTAGAATTAAGTTAGCTTAAGGAGTTAAGTTAGCTTAAAGGAGTAAAGCCATAAAAGACAAATGAAGGGAAAAATTGGGAGAACAAACTAAGGAGGGGCATAATTGGAAGAAAATGAGTTAAATTTTTATTTAAGCTGGAAGAAGAAGAAAAGAAGACGAGGAGAAGAAAAATTGTAGGAAACTTGGAAGGGAGAAGAAAGAAGAAGAAAAGAGAGAAATCTACTGATTGGAGGTAAGTTTTCATCTTTCTTATGCTAGGTTCAGAAAGGAGATTAAATAGAGGCTAGGATTTGTGTTGGAAATAAAAGAAGAAAGAAGGGAAAGATGAACCCAACTGATTTTGGGATTTCTAAGTTAGGATTTCGATTTTTCTAGCCTAAATGGGCTATGGGTAGGTTAGGTTTAAATTTAATTTTAGCATTTCCTTGATTCTTGAGTTCTATGAACTTTCTTTTGAATATATGGATTAAAAGAGAAATTGGTTTAATTGAAGGGATTCAAGAAAACCTTACCCAAGAGAGAGAGGAAGGGCAATCTTGAGCTTGGATTTTCGGCAAATTAGGTGGGTAATAGATTTATAGTTTTTGTGA
>JAOSBN010080483.1:0-12532 GCA_027563595.1 Erythroxylum suave | reverse complement strand
GAACTCGGGTATCACCGGCTATCGGGGAATGGCTCTGAGAGTGAACCTGAGCCTAGACCGACCGACCCGTCCAAGTTGTAATGTTTAATTTGTGTATCTAAAGACTATTTAAAATAGTTTTAGGTATAGATAAACTATAATTGAGTTATGAGAAGAATCTTTCACATTAAAGGGAATCTATGGACACTTCCGAGAGAGTTTCATTGCATTAATGTGTGTGAGAGTATGATATAAGCTCTTTAGAGTATTGTGTAAAAAGGATTTTTTTTAAGATTATATTTGAGCGATTTAGATATAGGTTGAGAGAGTAAGTGAATTTTTAAGGTTCTTCTTCAATCATGGCGAAGAAGATATGTAAAAAGTCTCTTTGTCCTAGAAAAGGAAGATATGTAAGGATTCTTCTTCACCTAAAAGGAGATGCATGTACGAAAGACTTCTTTTCACCAATTAAAAAAGAAAATAATAATTTTCATGTGAAACTTGAGAATTGGATGTAGGTTAAGAGTTTTTCGATCAAATTACAATAAATTGATTTTGTCTCTCTTATGTTATTTTCTTTTTGTTATTATTTGTGTTTATTTTATAATTTCATTACATTAATTATCCATAACTATTAATTAGAAAATGTGATTAGTATATTTCTTTGAAATAGGTAAAAATAAACACATATAATTCACTTCCTCTTATATGTAATTCAATGACCAATGCTAATAACATTAGTATATATTTTTATAAATAAGTAATAGCTAATTTGACTATGAAATCGAATTAACTTTAAAAGGGTAAATTTATCCTAATGAACTTACAGGCCCAACCAAAATTTTGAATTTGAATCAACAAAATACATGCGTCAAAAGCTAATAGGACAATAATGTCCAAATAAATGTCTACATTTTTATTTGATAAATGAAAATGAGCTTAAAAATAATGGGCTTAGAAAAAAGAAATGGTCCTTTTGAACATAGATGAGGGCCTTGAGGAATGGAATTTAGGCTTTCGAAAGATCATCATTTCATTTCATTTCTCATTTATTTTTAAAAGGGCAATTATTAAGTTTTCTCACTCAACTCATGTCCTCTTTGATCCATAAATTTACATAAGCAAGTAAAACAAGAAAGAGATTTATATATTTAGATTGATTTTATGACCTAAACCGAAATATTAGTTCTATTTCTATTGAGGCCAACCTCATTTTATTTTGGAAGTCAACAACTAGGATTGGATGTACTCAAACTAAAGCATAAATTATTTTTTTCCCTATCCATGTAATTTAATCGAAAACATGATTAAACTAATACTAGAAAGAATAATATTATAAAATATTTACTAACATAGATAACTTAATCATATAAATTTTGGCCTTAAACCCATTAGTTGACCTTTTTTAGTTCCTTAGATGCTTAATTAGACCTAGACCAAAAAAAACCCAAATTAAAATAGGTTCAATGTTTTAGTTATCGCCTATATTGCTCTTATTATTACTCCTTTTGCTTCTTGTTCTGATCCCTCCAACCCGTATGAAAATTAAGTAAACTCAAAACAACATAAACATAAATGAGGTTCTTTTTAATAAAATAGGTTATTAAATAAGGAAGCCCATGATCATTAACATAAAGTGTGTAAACCTTTCATATAGTGTCATTGATATTTTTCAAAACCCTCAAAGAAGAGAGTGAAATTTGAAAATTTATTCAATGGAGTCACCCCTTTACCTTATTAACGAAGGATAGAAAAAAACTTAAAGAAAAGGTAACCTATTTTACCCATCTCTATGGTACTTAAGTCTAAAAAGATTTTGGCAATTTGAGAACTTTAAAATAAAAATAAATTTAAATGTGAGATAAATAAAAACAAACTAATTTAAGAAAGTAAAACATATGACTGAATGCCTTGAAGTTTAGAGTTTTACCTAAGGCTTATAAACAAAATGAATGAAGTTGTCTAGATCTTGAATGAAAATAAACATGATCGTAGATTTTAAATGGTATATTTTGATTTATATGATAATGCAATTTTGAACATAAGTGATCGGGAAATAGGTAAGATGAAATTCTTAATCAAATAGAAGGGGAACATTATAGAGTTTTCTTTTGAAAGATAAAAGTTCCTAAAATTAGGCTTGAAAAATTTAGAAAGAAGATTTATGAATTGGTTTGTAAAATATAATTTTTCTTAAACTAATTAGGCTAAAAAAGGAAATTAAATATTTTAAAATAATTGAAAAAGAGCTTTAGTGTAACTACTTATGGAGTAAAAAGGAAACTAAAAAGTCTTAAAGCTTTACTAAACTTGGTAAAATTAAGCTAATAGGTTTAAGAACTTAATTTATGCAAAAAGAAAAAAACTAAATCTAATAAGTCTACAAGCCAAAAAAACTTTTGAAATCAAAATAGGAAAGAACATAAATTTATCCTAATGGATATATAGTCCCAACAAAAAAAAGACCTATTATTAAAAAACTTTTGGAAAGGATACTTGAGTTTTAAAAAGAGAACTTGAACTTTAAAAAATAAAAATTAAGATTTTAAAAAGAATAGTTTGAGCCTTTGAATAGGATATCAATTTTTTATTGGGATATTTATTGTCACGTTCCCAAAAATTCTTAAACCACAATTATCCAAGTAATTCTCAAAACATACCATTAATCATCAAATTCCTTATTAGTTCCAAAAAAGAGAATTGTTTGTCAATCACAAAAATATTTTATGCAACACAACTACATAAAAATGTCACATTCAAAAATATATACAATCAAATAATTTTACTCAATTAATTTGCTAGCCCCCACCTAACTGCACTTTTTCAATCCCGTATACTAGGATTATCGGCAATTACTCAATCTCCTAAAAATAATAATGGCAAGGGGTGAGCTGCCTACTTAGTAAAGGAAACTGACGGTACCCTTAAAACTAAATAAGTCAATAAATAATTATAAAACTTAATCAAGAGATTAAGTTTTATAATTATTTTCATCTGATTCTTTTATGCGTGTGACCCTTAGGTTCTTAATTATTTAATGCACTTGAATTAACTCTTAATTCAAGCAAATCATAAAGGGTTTCATGATACCAATTTATCATAATATAAGTGGATTAACACGTGAACTCTTCAATAGTTAATTATCTAACTTATGAATATTTCCATAGACAATTGCCGTGCAATTCATCCTTTCACCATGCTATATCCCACTTGGTTCAATTTATGGGCTTTGTGTCAACTCCCACTCGACTGACTACGTCTCATCTAATCCACGTGATGTTAGTTCTTATCCTGGAATCTCATTACTCTATGTGTGATTAAAGACTCTCTTCATGACATATAACTGCTCTGGCCAGAGACTCCCGTGTAATAACCCCAGCAATAGGTCGTGGGTATCATCTCCTTCTATCAGGAGTGGTGAATCCTTTACTAGCTACCTAATTCAAATACAAATAGTTGTACCCAATTACCACCCTAAGAGTGACCTCGTCTTGAGATAATAAGGAATCATGTCAAAGCACAGGATTAGTATCCAAGATATCCTTGATTACCTCAAGTCTAAAGATACGTGCACCATTGATGTGATGAGATTAGTCACTGACATTTGATAGATCATCCATATGATAATCTCATAGTGGGTCATTTGATGTACTTATTACCCTTAGTAAGCATCCACTTGTTAACTCTAAACATTTCATGTTTACAGTTTATGAGATCCATTGCTTGATCAAACCAAGAAGTATAACATGTGCTAGTCTATCTAGATTAATAATATCCTATCTTATTAATCCTATGATTAGGGATTATTTAAATACTAACATAATTACATATGATAGGAATCTCATTAGCATTATTTCATCATGATTTCCTTCATGCTATGTTTTGTATCATAGACTTCATTAATTCTATTTAAGATCAATATCAATTCATATATAAAAGACTACCAAATTAATGAAAAAAGTCTTTCATTTTATTAATTAAAATAAAGTCAGTACAAAAGTGCTAAAGGTGACTGCCTTTAAAGCACTACTCTAATAATCTCTCACTTCCACTAAAGCCAATCGACTTTGTATCTAATACCATAGGCAAGTACATAAGAATCAAATTTTTCTTGAGGAAGTGGCTTAGACAAAAGATCAACAATGTTATGATCTGTGGGCACTCTCTCTATCTTCACATCACCTCTATCAATTATCTCCCTAATTAGGTGATATCTCCTAAGTACATGCTTGGACCTCTGATGAGATCTCGGTTCCTTGGCTTGAGCAATAGCCCCATTGTTGTCACAGTACAATAATATTAGGTCTATCATGCTAGGAACTACTCCAAGTTTCATGATGAACTTCTTGATCCAAACAACTTCTTTTGCTGTTTCCACAGTTGCAATGTACTCTAACTCAGTCGTCGAATCTGTAGTCGTCTCTTGTTTGGAACTCTTCCAACTAACTGCTCCACCATTAAGTGTGAAAACATAACCTGACTGGGATTTGTAGTCATCTTGGTCATGTTGAAAACTAGCATCTGTATGCCCACTCACTACGAGATCTCCATTTCCATATACTAAGAATATATCCTTAGTCTTTCCTAAATACTTTAGGATATTCTTGACAGCCACCCAGTGGCTCTCACCAGGATCTAGTTGATATCTGCTCGTAACACGTAGAGCATACAATATATCGGGTCTTGTACATAACATAGCATACATGATTAATCCTATTTTTGATGTGTACGGAATCATACTCATGCAAGTCCTCTCATGTTGCGTCTTGGGACACAGATTTCGAGAGTTTTATCCTATGAGTCATAGGAAGAAACCCTTTTTTGGACTACTTCATCCTAAACTTATTTAAAACTTTATCTATGTATGTTGACTGATGAAGACCCAACAACTTCCTTGATCTATCTCTATAGATATTTATTCCCAATATATAAGTATCTTCTCCAAAGTCTTTCATGGAAAAATTATGGGACAACTAAAATTTGACAAATTGCAAACTTTAGAAATCACTTCCCATTAGTAATATGTCATCCATATATAACACAAGGAATATGATCGCGCTTCCACTAACCTTCTTATACACCCAAGGTTTATCAGGATTTTGTAAGAAACCAAACTCTTTGATTGTCTTATCAAATCGTATGTTCCAACTCTTAGATGTTTGCTTCAATCCATAAATAGATATCTAAAGCTTACATACCTTTTTCCCATCTCTGGATAAGAAGCCCTCAAGTTGTATCATATATACATCCTCTCTTAGGTTTCCATTCAAGAAAGTCGTCTTCACATCCATTTGTCATACTTCATAATCATAATGAACAGCAATGGTTAGGACTATTCTTATGAATTTAAGCATAGCTACAGGGCTAAATGTCTAGTCATAGTTAACTCCTTATCTTTGACGATAACCTTTTAGCGACTAGCCTCACTTTATAGGTAATCACATTACCTTCCATGTCGATTTTCTTCTTGAAAATCAACTTGCACCCTAGGGGTTTTAATCCTTGGGATAGGTCAACCAAAGTCCATACTCGGTTTTCATACATAGAATTCATTTCAGACTTCATGGCTTGAAGCCATTTTTTAAATTATGAACTCTTCAGAGCCTCTTTATAGGTTGTAGGCTCATCATCTTCTATGAGTAATACGTCATTATGTTCACTTAAGAGAAACCCATATCTCTTTGGAAACTTGCGTATCCTACTTGACCTACGAACATTTTGTGTGTCAGAAGGTTCAACTGTTGTCTTATCTCTATGAATAACAATTTCGGGTTTAGGCAGTTCATCTGCGTCTGTTTGAGCATCATGAACTTCATCAAGTTCAACTTTGCTCTCACTGTCTTCTCTTAAAAGAAACTCTTTTTCTAAAATTACAGCATGTTTTGAGTCAAACACCTTTTTCTCTAAAATATTATAGAATTGATATCTAATTGTTTCCTTAGGATATCATATAAACAGACATTTATCAGATTTCGCTTCAAACTTGTCTGATTGAATTCGCTTCACATAAGCTGAACAACTCCAAACTTTCATTTAAGAAATGTAGGGCCTTTTGTTGGTCCATATCTCATATGGAGTAACTGCAACTGCCTTTGAAGGGATTATGTTTTTCACATAAACAATAGTCTTGAGTGCATAATCCCAAAAGGATTTCGGTAGATCTACTAAGCCCATCATTGACCTTACCATGTCCAACAAGGTTCGGTTACTCCTTTTAGCCATAACATTATGTTGCGGTGTGTAAGGTGGAGTTCATTTGGATACTGTCCCATTATCTCTGAGATAAGTTAGAAATTTCTCATTTAAGTATTCACCACCTCGATCTGGTCTTAATACTTCTAATGAGTTGTTTCTCTACTTCATGTCTAAATTGTTTAAACATTTTAAATGCTTCAGACTTGTATCTCATTAGATACACATACCCGTATCGTGAATATTCATTGATAAAAGTAATGAAGTATACAAAACCACCTCTGGCATGAATGGACATCGGACCACATACATCTGAATGTATTAGGTCTAATAACCCATTCATTCGTTCATCCTTCCCTTTAAAAGGTAATTTAGTCATCTTGCCTAACAAGCAAGATAAAACGTGTCATATGGTTCATAATCAAATGACCCTAGGCTACCATTCTTTTGTAACTTAATCATACGTTTCTCACTTATATGGCCAAGTCGACAATGCCATAAGTAAGATAATTTTAAGTTATCTCATTTTTGTCTTTTATTGTCATTGATATTTAAAATTGGATTGGACATATCTAATATGTAAATTCTATTGCACAATGTAGCAGTACCATACAACATTTCATTCAACTTAATTGAACAAGTATTGCTTGAAAAAGTTAAATGAAATTCTGCTTTATTAAGACATGAAACAGATACAATGTTTTTAGTCACAACGGGTACATAACAGTAATTTTCTAAAACTAACTTTAGTCCACTAGGAATATACAAAACATATGTCCCTACAACTAATGAACTGTTGCTCCATTTCTCACACGTAGGTCCATCTCTCCCTTCCTGAGTGGTCTACTATCCCTAAGACCCTACATATCAATACATATGTATGAGCTACATCCGGTATCTAATACCCAAATGTTATGATTAGAAATAGTATTTAATTCAATGACAAATAATATACTTGAAGTAGACGGTGGGGCATCTAATATTTTTTTCTGCTTCAGTAACTCTAGATAAGCTTTATAGTTCCTCTTCCAATGTTCTTTTTTGTTATAATGGAATCATATCCCCTTTAATGTTGTCTCCTTTACCTTCTTTTTGGCTACACCTCCCACTAGCTTCTTGAACTTCTTCTTTTTCTTTTGGTTCTTCTTTTGAGAACCAAAAGCAAAGTCCACCAGTATCGTAGCCTTACTGTCTTTCCTAACAGTCTGAGCTATTTTGAGCGGATTAATCAACTCAAGTATCTTCAGGGATATTGGTTCATTCGACAGTTAAACACAAACTGTGAGTAACTATCGGTCAAACCAATCAAAATTAAGTTTATACTTAATTGATGATCCATAATGAAACCCAAACTACGTAAATATATCCATTCATCTTCAGCGCATACTACACTAAAGATGATCTCTCAACCATCTTTAAATGGAAAAGCAACCTCGAGGTCTCAAACCTTTCAGACCAAACTTGCTTATTAAGCAGTTCTCTCATATTGTAGATTATGGTATGGGCATCAATAGCCTCATATTACTTTTGTAGCTCTAATGACATAAAGGCCAACATTATACAACTAACTAATTCACTATCATCCAATGGCTTCTTATAAGCTTTCTGATCTTCATTAGATGTATCGATAGCAGGGAGATCAGGAAGTGGTTCATCTAGGACATCTCCTAGTTTTTCAGATTTGAGAACAATTCTCAAATTCCAAAGCCAATCTCAGAAGTTTGGTCCCGTGAGTTTGTTGGAATCTAGTAGGGAGCATAGCTTCACACTAGATGACATCGTGCGATTCAATAACCTAGAAAAACGAGAGAAAGTGTTAGAATGTACACCTAATGCATATCTATAAGGACTTTAACAATATGCATTATGGGTCTCACTATTCTTATTCAAATACATAGCCCTCACTATGAATTCAAGAAAACTTACAGTTTTCTAAATGGGTCAATATCTGATATCACAAAGAATGACCTTAGATTTGCCCAATAAGCCACCTTTGGTCAATCGGTAAGTATCATTCATACTAATTGCATTGATTTATGTAACTATCGATTTGTGTCATTAACTGTTGATTTAGCATGCTCATTGAGTCATCAACTCTTGATTTATATACATCTCATATATACAACCCAACTTCGCCTTTATCCACGTTAACCTTGGGTGAGCCCAAAAAATCAACACTTCTAGTTAGGACCAACTTATTAATCTGGAAATCTAATTTCTATAGTTTAAATATATTCGCATAGAGCAGGTTTGGGTTTGCCCAACAACCCAACTCTAAAAGAACTTTGGTTCTTGCCATATCAATGAAAGACGTAAGTCCTAATATTTTGGTTGAGAGATTTGTTATTTGGTCTCATTAATACTTGGATGATTTTGTGTATGTCTATCACATATATACATTTAGATTATGTACAACTCAGTTGATTTGAGCCTATGTCTATAACTAGCCTTAAAATGCATCTAATGCATGTATCACATAAAGGTGGCTTAATTTAGGTTGTGACTTGACTATGCATCTAAAGTTCGTGATTCGATTCAACTCTTGAACTTAATCGAGCACTAATGTTAGTATTGGCTAATCCGAATGATGAATATGATTCGATTAGGAACCCTAAATCCAATTATTTTGATGTCCAGATTAAACATTTTAATCCTTGTATTTATGCATTTTTCTAGTCACATAAAAAATGCTATGCTCTACTTGGATTAACTCTAAATTGTTACCTAGGGTTTTAAAATTACCGTACATCAATTAGTCATCTATAATATCCCTAGGTCATCTTAAATTTATCTAAACAATTTCGGCATAAGCCAAAATTATCTTGACGGCCAAAATCGTCAAGATAAATAAGTTAACCTACTAGACACCATAGGGACCGATTCGATATTCGGAAAATTTCTAGAACCTTAATTTCAAGCGCATTCATTAAGCATGTTATTGCCATCAAAATTATACATTTCTTATCACATAAGAACCTTATTTAGGTCTTATAACCAAAATACATACATTATAAGTCATTAAGTAAGTCAACTCCATCAACTTTCAAAAAATTGACTAATGTTGACTATGACTTTATTTAATAATTGAATCAAATTCAATTAATTCTGAAAAAATTCCAGAGTCTTATACACATTCTGAATGTGTCCAATAAAAAAATTCTAGAACCTAATTCTTAGGAATAATTTATTAATAAATAAGAAATAGCCAACACATCACATGTGTATGGCACTTGTCACATTACTTCTATCACTAGTCAACCATTACATCATGCATGCATAAGATATTCACTTTAACAACAAGTGTCATGCATCTCGTATACGTGGCAACATCTTATCTTGCGTGTGCAAAAAAAATTTATAAAAATTAATATGGATTTTTCATGCATGCATGTTCATCACATTTCCAAAATTTCCAGAACTTCATACATGCATCAAGCTGAAACTAAATTCGCAATAAAATAGCAAATGACATTCAATTGCATTTTCTTTTTATACAAACATAAAATAACATCTTCTAAATGAAGTAAATCGCTTGTTAATATAGAAATCACCTATAATATGTAAAATACACAAGAAGGGGGGTTGAATTGTGTAAAATCGTCAAAGATAGTTATCTTTATAAAATTCTTGATTTTCTTAAAAACTCAGATGATTACAAAACAACGCACTTAATTTGTTTGAGTAATGCAACAATAGAAATAATATCCTTTTCTTCTAACTACAAAATTAAAGAGATAATGGTTAGAGAATATGACATCGCAATTTATACTAGTTCACCCTTAACCTTTGGGCTATGTCCAGTCCTTAGAGTTTATCTGAGATTTCACTATCTCTTCAATTTTACAAATATTATTTCTAATCTTTCAGAGCCTCTTCAGGTCTCTTTCACAAAGTATTCTTTATCTGTTATCTTAACCTCTTCAGGCTCTATCCTTCCTTTCACTAGAAAAGATATTGTTTGAGCCTTTCTAACCTCACACTACAAGTGTTCTTGATCTCTGTCTTTCTTCTTTTTACTCAGAATATTTTTGTATAGTAAAAGATTAGTAAAAGTTATTTTGTCTACGACTACACTGATATTTATAGTCTAATTTACCAACAGTTTTCTTCAAAAAAACCGCTTGTAGAATTTTCAGAGATCTGTTATTAGTTGAGTCTTGTAACCACCTCCAACTAACTAACTGTCGTTGTAGATTATATCATCTTGATTTGATTTGTATGCTTCGTCTTTTATCTTCGCATCATCTTATGACTGTGCATTGACTTATGTCTACACATCGTCTTATGTCTACGCATCATCTTATGTCTGCGCATCTTCTTATGACTTGGTGACTGTGTATCGTCTAATGTCTGCGTATTGTCTTATGACTTTGTATCTGCGTACTTAATAAACTCATCAAAACAGTTCACACACTTTTGTTATTATTATTATTTGACTTTCATCAAAATCAATAGAAGAAGTGAAGAAGCGAAGTCTTCTTGACTTAACAATAATCACTTATGTGAAAGAAAATTGGAAAAAAATTTAGAAATATTATGAAATTTTCAAAATCAGCACGTGCATTCAGTTTTCCAAAATTCCCAGAAATCAACATATGAACAATCTGAATATTAATTCAAAATAAAATATAAAATGACATTTAATTGTAATTTACTTTGGCATAAACATAAAATAACATCTTATAAACAAATCTGCGAAATAAAATTAGAATTTTTTTTACATTTTACACGAATTATTCCAAATCAACGTGCAAGTCAGTCACAACCTAGCAAACACTTTGCACATGTTCAATACATCATTTATAAGATGCATAAACTTGTTCTGATACCACTGTAGGGTTATCCATGGTTGCATGCATCACATGCATGCATATGCAGCAGAAGTGTCAGAAATTCTAAGACCATGACAACTAGAAAATTACAGAATCATACATGCATGGAAGGATATGTAAAGAACATAAAATAACAAAACATTTTACCTTTTGTTTCTCCTCCTTTCTTATTTCTTCTCCTTGTTTAGGTTGTTGCAAATACCAAACCATTCCTTGATCACCCAAGAACGCGCAAAGAAGATGAAGAGACAATGTAGAAGGGTGATTTGATCACCAAACTAGTTGAGTTCTCATAGACGCTCAAGATGATGGAAGATAGATTAAGAATCTTGTTGCATGCACTTTGATTCGTGCAACAATTGCATGCACTTTGATTCGTGCAACAATTGCATGAATTGTAAGAACAAGGTTCTTGATACCTCTCTCTCACTTTAGAACTCTTCTAGAGCCTTTAAGCTCTCACTTGAGTGTGTAAGAAGTGGTAAATCCTTATATACATAAGTGAAGAACTTACTTATATACTCATTCGTGCACTCTGTCACGATCGTGGCCAATGGCCCGTTTAAAAAAATTGGGCTCTCCTTCAACCACGATTATGGCCTAAGAGTCACGATCGTGGCCTACTTAAAATTAGCCATACACACTGTGTTTTTCATCTGATCTTTTATGTGTATGACCCGTAGGTTCCTGGTTACTTAAAATACTTGAATTAACTTTTAATTCGAGCAAATCATGAAGGGTTTCATGATGCCAATTTACCAGAATATAAGTAGATTAACACATGAATTTTTCAATAGTTAATTATCCAACTTATGAACCTTTCCATAGACAATTACCGTGCAATTCGTTCTTTTACCAGACTATACCTCACTTGGTTCAGAGTATGGGCTATGTGTCAATTCCTACTAGACTGACTAAGTCCCATCTAGTCCGAGTGATATTAATTCTTATCCTGGGATCTCATTACTCTATATGTCATTGAAAACTCTCTTCGTAACACATAACTGCTCTGGCCAGAGACTCCCAAGTAATAACCCCAGCAATAGGTCATGTGCAACACCCCACTCCCGCATGACCCAAACCCGACATCGATGGTGATATCCGAGTCTGTGCCCTGTGAGGGTGGCGTGCTACATCACTCAGTCAAAACTCAGTAAAAAAATTTTTTTGAAACATTCTCACACTTTATATATTACGCGGAAAACAATGTACATAAATAATCATCGATATGCTCAATGACCACGGGGGCCCTTTTGTAAATACAATATAATTTAATCTGTTGACTTTAAACATAACCTAATCATTTGTACAAAAATTCAGAAAGTACAATTTTTTTCTAGACGCTAATGCAGACGCGAACTGATCCCAACCTCTTTTCTCACTCGCATGAGGTTGCTATACGCCCGTCGCCTAACGGGGTATTCTTCTGGGTCCTGAAAAATAATTGCAACACATCATCGATGGTTCACTCAATTCATGCAACACATCGTTTCACATAACATATATTCACATTGTTGCATATTTAATCA
>JAOSBN010080434.1:0-12533 GCA_027563595.1 Erythroxylum suave | reverse complement strand
GTGGAGGGGGGTGGGGGGGAAGGTATGGGTAGAAGATAGAGGAGAGGGTTGGGTTAAGGGGTGAAAGGTCGCTGGACATGTTTGTGGTTGGGAGAGGGGGCTGGGAAAGGTCTGAGAGGTACAAATCTGGTCAGATTTAGAGAGAGCGGGTACTAGGGAGTGAACAAAAGGAGTAGCTGTAGGGAAGGGAAAATGGAACAAAGGGGTGTCGGAATGCAAGGGCATTAGAAGCCAAGGAAATAGCAGAGAGGAGAAGTAGGGGAGCTAGGGAAGCAAGGGCGAAGGGTGATGGAGGGTAGAGAGAAGTCAGAGCAACTCTCTTTAACCGATCTCGTGCAAGAAATTCAAGTGCAACCAGATTTCTTGTAGGAAAAAGTGTCAATTTCTATATTAGCCAGAGAAGTTAAACAACCTATAAACAATTCAGTACCTTTGGTAAAAGTCCTCTAGCAACACCATAGACTTAAGAAAGCAACATGGGAACTAGAGGAAACCATGAAAGCTTACTATTCGCAATTATTCAGATCAGGGAAAAAATTTCGAGGACGAAATTTCTTAAGGAGGGAAGAATTGTAATACCCCATGTTAGGGGGTAGAAAATTTAGGAATTTCCAGTACATCATATGCTTTGCATAATTGAGTATTCGTTGATATATATATGCATATGAATTTTTACATATTCAAATAATTGTACATGCATTCATGATAGTTTTTGGGTATAATTGGTTTCTAAATGCGATTAAAATGTGAATTGTGGATTATTTACGTTAAAAATTTATTTGAAGACTATTAGTATTATTTCAGAAATTTTGGTGAATTTTAGAAAATTTCGGGTATTTTGGAAAAAAATAGAATATGAAACAAATGGGAGGGTGACACATGTCCCACATCCATGGGTGCCAAGTGTCATTGAATTGTTAACCCACGTAGTTAGGTGTTGAACAAAAACACTTCTGCAGCTCACATCTCTTCTTCACCACCAAAAACACCAACTAAAACTCTTTTCTTTGTTCTTTTCATCCATCACCGAAACTAAGTATTATATATGTTTGTGTATTTGGTTTCTAACTCCCAACTGCTGGAGAACTAGTTGAAGATGATTATAAGTTCGAGTTGATGTTTGTTTGCTTGTGAAAATGAGAAAAATCTAGACTTTTGAGCTGGAATTTCATTGAACCAAGTAAGTTTTTTGTGAATACATGTGATGATGCTTTAATATTTTGTAGTTTGGTTCATGCATGAGTGATATGGGAAGAAATAAATTCAGTAGTGAGAATGAAGAAGTACAAAAACATGGAGAAAAATGCAGAAAGTAGGGAACAAGCGTGAGAGATGTCGATTTTGATGTTTAATTTTAAACCTCAGATTTTTGAGTTATTTTGTGTTGTTGAGTTGAAAGAGGAATAGTATAGATGATGTTCTCATGCTTGTGGATGGATGCATGCATAAGTGGCCATTTTTGGGTTGTTAATGTTCATGAAATTAAAATTTACAGTAGAGAGAGAGACAGAGTTGAAGACGGTAAAATACGTGTATGATTGGTTTTGGTGTTTTGAATATAAACTTGGATTTGAGTTGTTTTGGGACTAAGTTGAGTTGACATACAAGTGAATAAGAGGGATAAATGTAAGGGTATAATTTTGTGATGGGGAATTTAGTAGAAGAGAGGACAAAGATGGAGCAAAGTTTCTGCAAAAACATGGAGAATTACGTGCAAAAATTGTGATTCTACAGTAGAAGGTGGTAGTGCAAAAATCAAACTTTCTAATACTGAACAATTCTGACTCTTTTTGCTATAACTTTGCCATACGGTATCCAAATGGCTTGAAACTTGAACCAATAGACTCCTAAGACATTGTTCTTTCTTTTCATTAAAATTTAGATCCATATGAATTGATTAGAAAAATATTGATTGACTTAAAGTGAGGGTATTTATTGGAATGTTATGAACTAGAGATTTTCAAGAACATGCTTCGATATTTTAATTATATCTTGATCTGTAGATTTCTAAACGGATTGATTCTTGATTCAATACAACTTTCTTGAAGAAGTCAAATTTTAATTCTGTCTTTAAGATTTTCAAAATTGACATGAAATTGTGTCTTGGCTTAGGCTGTAGCACTACAAGGGATAGAAATCATGTCCTGTGGTTATTGAATAAACTGTATTGATGTATGCTGAATTAGACTGAGGTGTCTTCACCAAAGTTGTATGTTATTCTCTTATATTTAAATTGGTATAATGTTTGTAATTTTTGGTCATTGGAATTGAGAGTTATGATGTGTACAACTTGGAGGCCTGATCATGCATTAGCCAAAATTTCAATGTACACAATCTGTAGTATTTTGAGCATAACTCATTGAATACTAAACCAAATTGGATAAACTTGGTATCATTGGAAACCTAAGCCAAAGAAGAAAAACTTTCTAGAAGGAAGTATTACCTAATTACCTAACCTTCCTAATGAGAATAATTGAGCAAAGTGGACCCCAAGGTGGATTGTGAAATAAATCTAGATTGAGGGATTGAGTATGATTTCACATGATCGATCATGTGATAAGATTTAGGATAAGAAACCTAATTTTTGACATGAACAAGCATCATACATATTCAGTATACATGAATGAGCATAATTGAATTCATAATTGTGCACAATAATGATATGTTTTTGTATTAAATGTTTTAGAGGAACCCATCGAGCGACCGATTCTAGATATTGTCGGGATGTTGAGGCAATAAGCAATAAGCAATAAGTGAGATTTTGTAAGTAATTTTGACGGTAAATTCTGAGAGTAACCTAAGATGGTCTTACCTTGATTTGTTTTGTTTATTATTGAATTGAATTCGTTATATATGAATGTGTGTTGAATTGTGTACTGATTCCGGACATGAAGGTTCGAGGTATTGATTGATGAATGTGATATTGAAGTGCTACTTGCATGTGAACATGATTGACTACTTGCTTTGTATGAAATGTCTAAAATGACTTTGTTTTTTTTAAACTGTTAAGTCCTAGTTGTGGGTAAATAGGCATGCCTAGGAGAGTCTGCAGCTGCTTCTGTGACACTTTGGTGTCTTCTGTTATTGACACCTCAAAGTCTTCTGGTATTGACACTTAGGTGTCAAGACTTCGGTCTCTTTTGAGACCCTTCGGTATCGAGGCTTTGGTCTCTTCTGTATAAGTCCTGTTACTGCTTCTGTAAATCGATTTAGGAATTTTATGATTTTGTACTCTAATATCAGTTTCATTTTTTGTATAAGCTAAATTGTATTCTGTTTCTGAAGGATTTATACCCTCTTATGTTGAACAATTCCGTTATTTATAAAACTTTGTTTTGTTTTGAATTTTTGTATCTGCTGTTGGCTTATAGTTTAGTTATTACTTACTAAGCTATATACTTAGTACGGTGGATTTGCCTATGTAGGTTCTGAAAGAGGAGGAACTGGGACAAGACAACCGCAATGGCCAAAGAAGTTTGATTTTTGTTTTGTTCATATGTATTTTGAGGTTGTTTTTGGACTTGTATTTGATGTCTATAACTTATGAATTTTTATTTTTATGGGTTGTAATAACCTTAATTCAGGCTGCTTTCCAAAATTTTTATATGCAATGTCTGTTTGTTGAGATTATGGTAATGTATATATAAAGTGTTTTGTATGTTTCGAAAAGCTTTGTGTTTAGTGTGTTCTGTGTCTATGTGGCACTCGCAATATCCTCCGAGGGGGTATATTTGGTGTTACACTTTGTATCTCTTTATTATCTGTATGGAACTACTCTCTAGGAGTCTGAACGTCTCAGTTTCAGATAGTGCTTCTTTTAAGTACCACTGGAGGTGTAAAGCTCTTAAACTTCCCCATCTTTTGTTTGTTGATGTAAAGCTCTTAAACTTCCCCATCTTTTGTCTGTTGACGACCTTTTATTGTTTTATCAAGCTGATTCGACATCGGTGCATAGTCTGCTAAATTGTATAAGCACTTTGTCAAAATTTTCTGGTATGGATATGAATCTTAGTAAGAGTCAGTTCCTTTTGTCTCCTAATATGGATCATATGGCCCATCAGATTGAAACTATCTCGAGTCTCAAAAGAGGTTATCCTCCTATGAGGTATTTAGGAGTTTCTCTGATTACAGGTAGAATTCCTAGGATAGATTGCTTTCCACTATTAGAAAAAATTGATTCCAGGGTTAATAAATGGACCTATAAATCTTTATCCTATGCAGGTAGACTTCAATTGGTTATCTCAGTCCTCTATACTTTTCAGAGCTTTTGGTCTAGTCATTTCATACTTCCATCCTCCATTCTTAAAGAAATAGAGTCTAAACTTAGAAACTTTCTATGGTCTGGGAAGGTGGAGTCCAAAGCTCATACAAAAGTTAAATGGAATGACCTTTACAGATCCAAAAAGGAGGGTGGTCTAGGGATTAAACATTCGTCAACCTAGAATAATGTCTTGTTAGGAAAAAGAATCTAGGTCTTTTTAATGATAGGGAAGCCTTGTGGGTTAAGTGGGTACACACCATTATCCTTAGAAGGAAAATTTTCTGGAGTGCTCTTCCGACTAGTAATAGTTCTTGGAGTTAGAGAAAGAGTCTACATGTTAAAGATCTCATTGGGAACCAATTCAAATTTAGGATAGGTAATGGGAATCCTACTCTCTTATGGCAAGACCCTTGGCATCCTAAAGGTATCCTAAAGGATCTCTCAACTCCTAGAGTGATTAATGGATTAGGCCTCCCAATGAATGCAAAAGTAGCTGATGTTATCAGAGACAATAGATGGTGCTGGAAAAATGCCACAAATGAGATCATTCGTATGCTAGAACCACTAAGGTACTTACCAGATTGTTCCCTATCTGATAGATTGGAATGGACTATCAGCCACTCAAAAGACTACATAAATGCCTCAGCTTTCAAATTTATGAGACCTCCTATTTCGAGTGTGCCTTGGCATAAACTAATGTGGCAGAGAGATACAAACCCAAGGCATTCCTTCATTTTATGGTTAACTTTTCTTGATAAGCTACAAACAAGGGATAAGATCCTTTATTCTTATATCCCTAATCACTGCTCTCAATGTTTTTTGGATAATGAGTCTATCAACCACCTATTCTTTAAATGTCCTTTCTCAAAATCAGTGTGGTTATAATGTCTCAACCACTTCCACATATAAATTCCAAATTTGGTTAGCTTCCACTCCATTCTAAATTGGTTCAATCAATTATAAAACTTCAGAAATTTTGACCCCAACATCTTTATCGTCCTACTATCAGTTACTGTGTATAATTTATGGTTCAAAAGAAACCTCAAAACCTTTAGAGACACAGCTGTGGAAGTGGGGGGCATTATCACTAGAGTGATCTTCCAAGTTATGGAATAACTTTACACTACTACCGAGAGAAGGTAATTGCGGAGTTTAGTATTCTTTTGGTTAATATTATGTTTCAGGTTGGTTTCAAGTAAAGGAACTCAACATAAGCAATTTTACAACAATGTTGAACCCTATCAGTTGGGTTCTATTTTGGATGTGTGGGTGTGTGGAAATGTTGATGATTCTGGGAAGGTTTTTCCAAAGCTTTAAGGCTATGAAGACTAGAGTAGCGACTGATTGGTTACAAGTCTCGGAGGAATAGGTTGTGCATTTTGCATTATGCAAAAGTCCTGTACTCTTCAAGGAAAAGATGGCTTCTGTGAAGCAGTGAGTCAAGCAAGCCATATCAGTATCCTGAGTGATGAGATGTTACAAGAGGGCAAATATGATAGGAGCGGGTCAGTTGGTCTTCTAATTGAAAGGACAATAGTACCAGGCTGTATTGTATGTGGTCTTGCATAATGGTAATCCTTGTGTAAAACACGGTTGTACTTGTACTTAATTTAGGTAACATTAAGTCTACTCGGGTCAGTTAGTTTTTATCTTGGTATTTGTTTGAGATCTGGTGTTGAGCAATCTCTAGCCATGTACCTAAAACCTTAATTTTTGATTTATAATATTGCTGATTTATCCAAAAAAAGGCTGTGAACAAAACTAGAGTATATTTGAATTTATCCACTTCACAAAAAGGAATAGATTGGAGCGTAAGAGGTTGAATGATTTGATTTTTATTCGTTACAATTTAAAACTTCAGGAAAGGTATGTTATTATCATTATTAATTTCTATATAATTTCTTATAATTTTCTAATATTTTAATTTTAATTTTTACTAGGAGTCTTTAATGGTACAAGTAGTTCAACTAATCCAATATTCATTGATAGTATTGACCTTTTGGTGGATTGGGTTTTTGATCAACCAAATTTGGTGGATGTCAAGAACTTGGAAGATAATCTTGGATAAGAAAGCATTAACATGCCATTTGGTGCCTTAAATTTAAATGATAATGACGATGAAGCTCTTTCAATGATGATGATTTTGTATCAAATGATAACTTGGGTCAGTGCAGTTATAGCAGATGTCCTCTGACGATTGAATTTCGTTCTAGGTTTTTTTCATTTTCTTTTAATTTTACTTATATTTGATGTTTATGTTAAACTCTATATATGTAATGTAATTATAAATATTTTTGTTTTAGGTTTAATTTCTACTTGATTGCTTCCTCGTCATGAATTCTTTTTGTAAATTGTAATAGTTAAAGATATTTACTGTTCTTTTTATTAGATGTTTTGATGTAATTATTATTTGTTAAAATGATGAAATTGTATTATTGTAATATTTTAAATACTTTGTATTATTCTTAATTTTATATTTGTATTATGATGATTTTTTCATATTAATTGTAGTTATTATTTATATATGAAATATTTAAAAATTATAGTTTTTTCATATTAATTGTGATTATTATTTATTATCATGATTTTTGGAAACAAAGTTAATGTAAACTTATAAAGCATACAGTACAACTGTACAATATATCAATGAACTATTTTGCAAATTTTAAAAAATTTTAGAAACTATTTAATAAATTTAATAAATTATCCAAAACGATACCTGGTATTAACGGGTACAGGTACAGTACCTATCAGAACCCAATCTAGTACGGTATTCACAACTTTGGTGTGTTGGGAAGTTTATATGAGGGTCATTTAAAAGTAAGAGAAAAACAAGAGAAATAAGAAAGAAAACAATACAAGAGAAAGAAAAGAATAACAATGAGAAGAGTTCTGATGTCATAATTTGTTAACATTGGAGTGCTCCGAAAAGAGCGTTATAGAAGGCTTTCAAGACTTTGAAGGTTCTTTGTTTTAAGCTCTCAATGAGCGGTGCTTTATGACTTACACTGCAAAATAAAATTTTTACTCCTTAAATTATATGTATAACTAAGAGTATAAGTTGATTTTAGAGGGTGCTTAGCCTAAATTTATCCTTTATAAACAAGAAAAAAAGAAATTTTGATTATGATAAAAATATAATTAAGAAATAATATATATTAAAATATAAAGAAATCAATAAAAAATGAATTTTTTTGTAAGTCCATCTACAGTTCAAAATTATATACCAATCATCGACATAATAAATAATTAATTTATCCTTTAAATATTCAATATTGAAATAATTTATCATCTTTCCTCAATTGTAGTTAATTAAAAAAGAACTACAGTCCAATTAAGCTAATTACTAAACAACCTTAGTCACATGTATAAAGATTTAATTTAATAACATCTTCAAGAATAAAAAAAGGCTGATAAAACAAAACAACATAAGCCACGAGGCTACATTTAATTTAGTCAATCATTCTTCTTAGGATTTGAGAATTCTTATGAAATAATCAATTAAATCTTAGTTGCTTCATAAATTAGAGAGATTAAACAATTAAAGATTCAATATCTAATCTTGTAACAAATAATAGACTAGCAGGCCTTACTAGCAATTGATCAATACATACACGAAAGATGAACATAAAAAACAATTGATCCTCAAATATGAATTGAACAAAAAGAACAAATTAAATCTTATACTTTAACATATCCCAAGGTGTCAGTTATTTCTAACCAAGTGCAAAATTTTAGCCACATGATTATAAATAGGAGTAAAAAAGCGAAAAATAAGATGAATATCTGTTCACACCCTACAAAAACTTAGAACTAAAAAGTTGTATCAAAGTTAACGTTTTTGATTATTTAAATAGGGGAATATGTTAACTTTCATTCAAAACATGATATGTGATACAACTGTATCCTAAGTTATGTTCTTTATTATTTATTTTTGGAGATCGGGATAATTATTTATAGACTGATGTTTTAGACTATATTCTTTTACTATTTCTTTCACTAAATTTTTAGGAAAGATAACATGTTTATTTCTTTGACTATGTAATATTTTACTTCTCTTATTTACTGTAACAAGACTTTTCTCCCACCTGTAAATGTATCTGTGTCTTTCACATTGAACTTATGAGAAAAATACTGGCTCACATACGGTTATATTTCTCACTATACACCTCTTGTTATGTCACTAAGCTCTAATCTAGTCATATCTTGGATCATGTATTGTGCTTGAACATTTTAGTGTGGAACACGAAAGTATTCTAGGCTGTATACAATTGAAATCCCTCAAAACTCAAAACATTAAAGCTTTGGTTCTTTTACTAAGCTCTCTATAGGATCTTAAATCATCTTACTTGAAGTTTAAAAGAGAAAGTTATGTCCACTTTGAGTAGATAAAGTTTGTTCTTAACACCTCTATTTGCATCCTAAATCAAAACATAAACATAATAATATAATTCGTATAAAATATGAGTAAAGAACTAAATATTAAGGGAACAAACATGTTACTTAGGATTGTTATAAGTGAATTATGGGAGATAGTTTTGAATGTTTAATAAGAAAAAGCAAAACTTCTCAGTTGAGTTGCTCTTCATCTTTGAGAAATTAAGATGATATATTAGGTTACCCTTCACTCATCAAAAGAGACATTGTATTGATTTCTCTTTATTCATTAAAGAATAGTTTATTAGTGAAATCAAAATTCCAAAAGTGATTTAGGAAGTTGATATAGGCATTTAAAGTGACCAAACCATTATAGATTTTAGTGTTATATTCTTTACTCTTTTCTTAAAGCATATCTTAATAATTACTTTTTATCATTTTTATTTTTTATTATTCCTTCCTCCATATCCTGAATTGTTTTTGGGAAATTAAACTATTTATTGAATAAAAAATGGATGTGGTAGTTCTGATACAACAAGGACCTTTCTTAAGTCAAATTTATATGTAATCTTTCTCCTAATTTAATCTTCTACCCCTAACAGCCATAGCTAATTGTCTTCTTCTGTGTTTGCTTCATAACCCTAAATTATCATTTGACTCAATTGACAGATGCAGTTATTGAACTAGAAGACATATTTTAGGGTAATCATTGCTACATTTCTTGTTCTCCCCTTTTTCTTATATATCTGATTTGCTTTTTTTCCGTATTTCAACTTAATTATAAAGAGGAAGTTGCACACTTAGATGTTAAAGGTTTCTCTCTCAATGCCAATGTAGAGGAGTCGCTTAATTTGCCAACTTCTAAGCTCCGACGACCTTTCTTGTTCAACATGCAATCTATGTGCATTCTTTGCTTGATTATATGCAATTATATTATTGGTATAAGTCCTCAATTTCCTTAATTCCAATCTAGTTTCGTTACTACAGTTGTTAACCTCCTTCCTTTGGAAATTCCTCTAGGGTCAGAACCCATATGATGGCTATTTCTTTACTGCACTCCAAGTGAAGTTACTATGTAATAATTAGTTCCCTAATATTCTTAATTAATTTTTCAAGCCAGATGTTTTCCTCCCTTCCCTTATTTTGAAATATTCTTCTATTCCTTTTCATACCTACTTTCTTATATAGTGCTTCTAACAACCAGTTTCTAAATTTCTTATCTACCTTCTTAATGGTACGATCTTGATTATACCAGCTTAATAGATGAATTGTCACCTTCTTTCACCTCACTGAGTTAGGACCCTAAGAACCCCAAGGAATTGTGGTTTAGGATGAGAGGAAGGGCGTATGACATGTGCGAGATGTGTGGATTCCCTGAATCCACCATCGTCGATCAACATGATGATTTTTGTCCCTCTCAATACAGGAATGAGCTTACTGGAATTAAGCATTTTCATGGTAGGAATGCTCATAATAACATTATCATGCCTCATGAACACTTGCTGCTACCTAAATTTATATATCAGCTGGTTTTTGACAAGATAGAAACCAACAAGTGTTCCACAAAGGAACTTTTTCTATTGTGATACATGGACCACAACATTTCAATATGCACATCTACACATGTGCTATAAGCTATTGTTGTGGCTCCACAAAAGAGGAGAAACAATCTACGAATAAGGTATATAGTTTCCGTTATTGCATAACATTTTGGGGTGGATCGTAGTAGACAAATTGTCCACCTACTTGAATTCCTAAACCTCCACCACTTACAGAGGGCTAAAATCCTTCATTGTAATATGAAACTTGGGGACATTATCCAAAAGACAGATGTCAAAATTAGGGCGAGTCAGGCGAGTTTAAGCTCAGTGCCACCTTGACGAGCAGAAGAGTCCAGTGAAGAATCTCAAGAAGAGGAAGAGGAAGAACCAGGCCGGAAGAAGGTTTTGGATGCAATCTCCAAAACTAACAGGACACTCGCGAAGACGGCGTGGACACAAGGATGTCATAGCTAAGATATCCAATGGATCCATCAATATTTCGAGTCTCAGGGCATTCAACTGCTGCCTCCGACACCATCACCACCTCCATCTCCATAGGATTTATATTTAACCCAATTGTTTTAATTTTTCTTTCCCAAATTAGCCTTCAATTATATTTTATTTTTATGTTTATTATTTTATGATTACTTTAATTTCTGTATTTTCTTTTCTTTTATGTGTTTATGTGTGTTTCCTTCTCACATTGAGGACAATATGTTGTTCAAGTGTGGGGAGGAATTATGTGTTTTGTTTTTATTTGATTTTGCATATTGTATGACAGTTACTAGGTTACATTGTGTGAATTGTATAAATGTGTCAATGGCTTAAATTGAGTGAAATTTAATTAATTTTGAACATAATCTATTAGGTTGTAAATAATCATTAACTCGCAAAAATAGTGAATTAAGGTTCTTTGGAAAAATATGTACAAATTAATTACTTAGTGTAAATTTAGCGACTTAGTGTAAATTTAGCACCCTCTAGATTGTCACTTTCATTCATAATTTAAGGCCTTTCAACTTAAGTAGCTTTACTAGTATTTTTTTTCATGAAAACGAATAGCTACAACAACAATGTAGGAAAAAAGTGTTTATTTTGTTAAATAAATCACTATTTTGCTGACCTTTGGGTTATGAATAAAGCTAGTAGCTAGTTGAAACATGATGTTGTTGAGTAACCAGATCGACACACATCAAAAATGTATGCCTTTGCGTAAAAAAGTTATAATGACGTTTCAACTAAGCAGATTAATAAAAACATGACTTAGTTGAGTAACTGGATCGACATTCATTACCAATGTTTGTCTCCACGTAAAAACACTAAGCGTATTTTCATAAAAAAGGTTTTTCTTAATAAAAACCTACCAGACTTTTAAATAGCTTGAACTTTCATGACAATGTACTTAGGAACAGTTACAGAGTCTAAAGGACCAAAGAATTATTAATGTGTTTGCACAGTTAAAAAGGGTAAATGAATTAACACTTAGATCTCGATTAATTTGTATATTTAGCTCAAAGCCCTTAGATACATATTTTGCATGTTAATGATTAGATATAACTTGTCAAATTGTGTTCAAGATTAAATTTATTTCATGACATTAAAGCCATTGTCTCATTATTGTATTGTGTGCTTTAGGTTTGTTATGTGTTGTTGTTTTGTTTGCTTGAGGAAAAGCAAATGTTTAAGTGTGAGAATGTTCATAGTTGTGATTTGCATTCTGTTTTAAGGTTGAATTTGTTGGGTATATAGTGTTAATTTGAGTGTTGAGTGTGTATTTATGTGTTAATTATGTTAATTTAAGTGTTTTATGGGTTTGTGTGTGTCTTTGAGCTTAAATATTATATTTTTGAGATACCTTGATGTGTTTGATAGTATTTTAGGGTAAATGACAAAGAACGGAGAAGATTCGAAGAGCTTCGAGCCAAATGCATAGCCCATAATTGTGGCACAACAGGCCATGATAGTGACAGAAAGGGATGAGTCAGCAGTAGTGAGGATGATCTTTCACTTGGGGTACAGTCGTGATAGAGAGCTTTCATCCAAGCCACGATTATGCACTTTAGGCCACGGTCATGACAGAGAGGGCCTGCCATGATCGTGGCCTACATCAAGCTAATACGAAAACTTGATTTTCGTAAAACTTTTTGGACCGTTTTGACCTCGAAGTAAACCTAAAGTGTAACATCCCGTCCCCATATTAAGGGTTAGAAATCAGATGTTCAAATAATGGAGAGAATAGCAATGTGAGAGTTAGAAAATTTGATATTTCAAGCTCAGAGGAATGTCAGTATACATGCATGTGAATTTGAGTCCTTGCAAACATGAAAATAATTGTACATGCACTCATTGACATT
>JAOSBN010080388.1:0-12536 GCA_027563595.1 Erythroxylum suave | reverse complement strand
TCTCTTATCGTAGAATACGTACCGGAATGACCTATGGGTGTTCCGGTGGGTACTCTACGGTAAGGGGGCGCTACATTTGTCCACACAAACTTCTGGTTCTTCCTTGTTAATTTGGAAAGTGGAGTAGCTACCATGAAAAAGCCCTCCACAAACCTCTTGTAATATCCTGTTAAACCTAAGAAACTTCTTACTTCAGCTACATTCTTAGGTGCTTCCCATTTCACAACTACTTCTATTTTTCCTGGATCCATGAGTATTCCGTGTTCTAAAATCACATGTCCAAGGAACGCTACTTCCCTTAACCAAAATTCACATTTTTTAAACTTGGCATACAACTCATTCCTCCTCAAGGTCCCCAATGCAATCCTCAAATGCTCTTCATGCCCCTTATCACTCTTGCAATAAACCAATATATCATCAATAAAGACAATGATAAATCGGTCTAAGGAAGACTTAAAGACTCTATTCATTAAGTCCATAAAGGCTGCAGGTGCATTCGTTAGCCCAAAAGGCATGACCAAAAACTCAAAGTGGTCATATCGTGTTCTAAAAGCAGTCTTTGGCACATCAGTCTCCTTTATCCTCAACTGGTGATAATTCGATCTCAAGTCTATCTTAGAAAAGACTCTCGCACCTTGCAACTGATTAAACAAATCATCTATGCGTGGAAGCGGATATTTGTTCCTTATGGTGACATGATTGAGCTTCCTATAATCCACACACATCCTCAAAGATCCATCTTTCTTCTTCACAAAGAGCACCAGAGCTCCTCAAGGCGAAGAGCTCGGCCTAATGTAACCTTCCTCTAACAATTCTTCCAATTGCTCCTTAAGCTCCTTCAACTATGCCGGAGCCATTCTATAAGGTGGAATCGATATTGATGTTGTGCCCAGAAGAAGCTCAATGAGAAATTCAATTTCTGTAGGTGGTGGTAGTGCTGGTAATTCCTTGGGAAAGACATCCGAGAATTCCTTTACCATAGGTATATCTTCTAACTTCTTTTTATCTGCCCTCGTGTCTACCTCATAAGCCAAATATGCTTCACATCCTTTCTTCATCATCTTTTTTACTGTCAAAGCCGAAACAATTCTAGGTTGGCTTGCTTTTCTGTCTCCCACAAACACCACCTTTCTACCATTGTCCAATTCAAACTCCACAATCTTTCGTCTACAATCCAAGTTGGCATTATATTTCTCTAAGGTGCCTATACCCAAAATCACATCTAAGCCTCCCATCCTCAATAGCATTAGATGCACCACTAATAGTTCTCCCCCAATACTTATCTCACAATCTTTATAAACTTGACTAATCACAATATACTGACCAATTGGAGTACTCACCATCAGAGGAGTATCCAACGGGCTCAGATTTTTACCACACACAGTTCTACTTGATGACACAAATGAATGGGTAAAACCCAGATCAATTAAAACAACAATATCATCCTCAAATAATTTAATCATACCAATCACAACTTCCGGAGCGGTCTCTATATCATCCCGTGTCATTGCAAATACTCTAGCAGGTGTTTACCCCTTGGGTCTCCCTAGAAGATTCACTCTTCCTGTTACATGAGAACTGCCCACTTGAGTTGTAGGCTTGTGTCCCACAGTTTCAGATCTCTTGGAAACTTGCATATGACTTCTCTCCTATCTCGCTTGCTGAGGACACTCTCTAGCCATGTGCCCCTTCTCTCCATATTTAAAACAAGCTCCGGTCAATCTGTAACACTCTCCTCCATGGAACTTGCCACAATGATCACACTTAGGGATGGATGACTTATCCCTTTCTCCCCTTCTACTGCCTCCAGCTGTTGAGGCCTGATAAAAATAGTCCTCATTTTTCTAGACCTACTTGCACCCCTACTCCTCTCCTCAGACTACATAGGAAAGCTCCTGGCACTTCTCTCTAGCATAGGAGTACTGCCTCCCCTCTTGAATTGTTCTCTTCCTTTCCTCTTCTTATTCACAACACTATTTATATTCTCTATATTTTTAACCCTCAGTGCCGCTTCAACCAGCTGTTTAAAATCACAAAAGTTCTACACCACCACTTTCTCTCTAATGGCTAAATGCAAGCCTGATTCAAACCGATGACATTTA
Organism: Erythroxylum suave; assembly: GCA_027563595.1. NCBI lineage: Eukaryota > Viridiplantae > Streptophyta > Magnoliopsida > Malpighiales > Erythroxylaceae > Erythroxylum > Erythroxylum suave. Next base: position 10,434 of record JAOSBN010080388.1, on the reverse strand, counting down.
GCTACCTCAGTCATATTCATCTCAGCTGTATACTGTGACAATTATGTAAACCACCGTTCATACTCGGTCACTGTCATTTCCCTCTGGGTGAGACTCAGAAGCTCCCTCTACTTCTGCTGAATGTAAACCTTAGACAGATACTTCTTCTGAAAAACAGCTAAGAAGTCCTTCCATGCTAACACTAGAGGTCTCATCTAGTTCCCTGGCACACTCTCCCACCAGTGCAACGCATCCCCCTGAAGCAAACTTGTAGCATACACAACCTTCTTGTCATCCTCACACTCCATCTGATCCAGTATCCTATTGGTCTTTCTCAACCAATTCTTAGCTTCCTCGGGATCAGTGGTCCCATAAAAGTCCACTGCTCCATACTTCCTTAATTTTTTGAACTGCTTCCCCTTCTTAACTGGGGTCAAAGTAGAAGATTGTGGCATCTGTCCTATAGCTTGGACAAACACCTGGGTGAAGGCTTGGAACAACCTCGGATCCAATGAAGGCATCTGCTCCTATAGAACAGGCGACTTCCGGGATGGGGACTGAGAGGGCTCATTACTGTGCCCTACAAAAGCCTCAACATTTCTTAGGGCTACAGACTCATCAGCACTCTCCTCTCTTGGTGGAGAGTCAGGTGCAACTGATCCTTGCAAAACTCCTCGTGTCCTTCTATAAGGTGGCATCTTACTCCTTCAATTATAAACACTAGCGATTAGCTTACATTTTATTTCAATCCTATTTCTTACATGTATGCATGTCATTTAATGCAATCAAATCAATTTAACAATACAAAGAATTAATTACATAACATAACAATTTGTCCTACTATGCATCTTATGCCTAGGAAAAAAAGCCTAAGCTCTGATATCATAAGATGTCAGACCCTATTTCAGGAACCCAGCTATCGCATTCGAATATCCAAACATTTTACACCACCTTGCATTCAACACTAACCCCCTTTTCGGGCTCATCTCCATTCAAGCCTAAATATGTCAAAGATTAGGGTTGGTGAGTCCACAATTTGCATATGTATATGCTTCGGGACAATTAGCATAACTTCTTAACTTCTCCTTCTATGTTTGGCCCATCGTCTATAATGGGCCCATCGTCTGGGTTCTATCTTCTATCTTTCCTTTACGTCTGCCTCTCGTTTGCGTCTATGTATGACGTCACTATAGACGATTCCTTTCGTCTGTGTTTTCCTTTCGTATGCCTTTCTTAACGTCTCTCTTTTGTCTTCTGTCTTCGAATTTTTATCATCAACATTTGACCCCCTACCATCTTGGTTTGACCTTCTATCGTATGGGTTTTATCATCTGGGTTTGACTTTCTATCGTCTGGGTTTGAGCTCCTATCGTCTGTGTTTTATCATCTGTCTTTCCTTCCTTCTATCTTTGTGTATCGTCTGTCTTTCGTCTGCCTTTCCTTTCATCTGTCTTTTATTGTCTATGTTATGACGTCCTTATAGACGATTCCCTCTGTCTGTGTTTTCCTTTGCATCTGTGTTCTGACATCATCACAGATGATACACTTCGTCTGTGTTTTCCTTTGCGCCTATGTTGTGACGTCAGCACAGCTGATACACTTCATCTGTTTTTTCCTTTGAGTTTAGAACAAAACCTCTCCACATATGGAGGCTTGCAAAACTAATAATCTCCTTATATCAATCCAACTACTAAGTGCTTTGAATCTCACCTCAATGATTCATCCCATGAAATCCTTCCAACTCTCACATGCTATTCTAATACTGACAACATTGGCAATTTCAATAGAGAAGAACATGCACATATAAGTTTAATTATCCCAATCTCTAAAATAACAAAATCATACATAGAAATGGAATTTCGATTCATCATTCCCTTACCAAAATGCAAAATCACTAACTTAGTAAAAAAGTCTCTAACTATCGTGGAGTTTTCGATCCCTTGCAAGGATCACTATCGTCTTGGTTTGCACTTGAGGAGGGAAGAAAAGGGGTTGAGCTATGCAGCTAAGTGGCTAATGTATTTACAGCCATCAGTAAATAGCACAAATTCAAGCATATATATGTATAGGTGCTAAGCAATTCAATTATTCTCAAGTAAACAGATTAATGCAGAACACACATAGCATCAAAACGCATCATACTTGACAATTTAAAGATGTAATGCACAAACAATTGGCTCGAGGGTTCCATGAAATCGGAATGGTGAAATTGAAGTTTACACCAAGAATCGAATAAGTCCTTTTTCGGAGCTCATATGCCACAAGCGGGTAGCCAGGAGAAGGCTCTTGTCAACGTGCACGTGACGAACATAATGGTTCCACTCTCGCCCAAACAAAAGAACATATTCATTTAATCATCTGCTTAGACTTTTATGCTTGTTTATCTTTTCATTCAAACAAAATGCCATGATTTATTCAATGGCATAACTTCATAAATCACATGCATTTTCAATAATCACATAGTTCCCTATCAAGAAAATTGTACATGCACACATATAGGCAAGAATTTACCCAAATCACACAATAACTATAAATACATTACCCACCAATAACTCTCGACAATTGAAGTTTACTATTGTCTTTCTTCTTCATCTTGGATCGAGCTTGCTTGGCTTCCTATAACAACCAAGCTCTCGTTCAATAGAAATTCAAGTTTAAGAACCCATAGATCCAAAGGCATAAAATTGACCTTAGAATACTTAAGCCCATATATTCCCCAAGCTCTCTGACCCAAAAACCCTTCAAATCTCCAAGAGATTAAAATCGAATTACCTTGAATCTTCACCAACTAATGAGATTCTTAGCTCTAAAGAAAGCTCTTCCCTTCCTCTTTCTTTTTCCCTTCTTGAGTAACCTCAAATTCTCTCTTTAAGGCTAGGAAAATTCGTGGCCTAGTTCAAAGTTCTATTCTTTTTAACTTTACCGAAACCTCTCTTCTTCTTTCTCTCTCATTTTTTATCTTCTTATTTACTAGACTTCCCATTCTACCCTTAATGGGTGAGAGAATTCCACCTTATGCTTCCTTTAATGCCTTAGTGCTTTTAACCTTAAGAAATCTTCCCAAATTACCCTTATGCATTCTAAATTTTTCAATTTAACTTACACCATACTATACTCTAACTTAATCTTAATTCTTCCATCTAATACTTCAAATTTCCATCTATCCATGAAATAAATCCTCCTAAACTTGACATAATAGTTAAACTCCAATTAAAAATGATTTACCCATCAAGAACACAAAATTCATTTAATTCATGCTTACTAAAATAAAAATTCGGGGCCCAACAATACTATTGGAAGCAGTAGGCTAATGATTAGCCTTATTTCGTGTTGTCAATTTTGAGACTATTGTTGGGGAGTACGGTATTTTACTTTTTTTTGTTTTAATTGGTGTTTTGTATATATATTTTCGTAAGTGGTTTCTTTTCAGCTATTTCATGTTCCTCTCATTATTCTATTTCGTGTATGTGATTTAGAAAAAAAGTCATAGATGGAAGTAATTTTTTCTTTAACCCTTACTCTCAATCCTATAACCAATATTGGACTGATCAACCTAACTTTATTTACAGATTGGATAATCAACAAATTTACTTCCATGATAGTTTGTAGGATGCACAACAATTCCTGTCCAGACCAGAAGTTTCTTATCATGATTCAAGTACATCTTTAGACTACTATACCAATATCTATAATGCGAACAATCTTCAATTTCAATAGCTTCAAGAGAGTATACAGTAGGCTCCATAGGATATCCAACAATTCCTGTAGGATGAAAGGAAATTTTGGTCTAGTTTCTAAAATTGAGAGAGCCAACAAAACTTAGGTACATCCTTGGAAGAATTACTTGATAATGTCACTGCTAACACTTTAAAATTTTAGTAGGATGTAAAATGGTTCTAGAAAGATGCATTTCCTTGATGGGGAGATATCAATCATCTAGAACCCCAAAGTGAAAGGTAGAAATTGTATCAACCCAAGCTGTACCCAATGGACGTTAGTGTAGAAACCTTGCGGAGTGATGAAGAGCTTGAGAATTTTGAGAGTAATACTTAAGGAATTGTTTGTGAAGAAGGAGTTGAGGAGAAGTTCGAGGCAGAAAAAGCTATATCTTTTAGCTCGAAGGTAAATTCTAAGTTCCATTTTATTGTTAAGAATGACTATTTACTTTTGCATAGCAGGTTAAAGGAATTAAAGAAGGAAAAAGAAGGTGAAGATACATTTAAGATCTTTCTAAAGTGTATTGACTTAGTAGAGAATAAGAGTTTAAGGATACGAAAGATGTTAAATGGGAAAGATTATCAATTGAGGCCCTCTCCTAAACAACCTCAAGTGCAGGAACCGTATGTGCGAACAGAAGATCATAATTTTGTTATATGAGGAGACGTATGGAGTAGAGCCAGCAACCCTAAATAAAGGTGCTTCTTGGGAGGCAACCTAAGGGAAGTAAACTTTTTTTCATTTAAACTTTTTGCATTTATTTTTTTTATATGAATGTGTGTCCTTAGTTTGTTTGCTTTTGCTTGTTTTAAGTCTTCAATCAAAAGGAGAGAAAGAATAAAACAAACAATCAAACATTTTCTATTGCTTCTAGGATTATATCATCGTGATTAGAGTGTGAATTAACTAGAGAATTTCATAGCAACTTTAGCATTTACTTTTGCTCTTGTGATTGGTCGATGTGCATTATCTTTAAAAGAGCAGTGACTAGTGCTAAACAAAGCTAATGAGATTTTGAGCCAGCTTGTTAGACTGACACATTCATATCAGTCTCATTGTCTTTTGATAACATATGACCTTTAAAAGATTTAAATCTTTATTTTTCTTTGATTTTCTATTTAAGACCATATTTTTATCACATGCATTAATATGGAGATTATTAGGCATTTTTTTTACAAGCTATGTTAGCCAAATAACCTACCCATTATATGATTTTCCTTTTTGATAAACCCCCTTTGAGCTTTATTAGCCTTTCTTTATGTACTAACCACATTACATGCCTTTAAACTTATCCAAAGGTCCTACCTAAGCTGTAAAGCTAGTGGATCATTTGTGATTTTTGAGTTTGTCAATATAGAAAAGTATACGTGTGGGGGTGTACATATGTGTGGGTTAGTTATAATGTTAGGATCATATTTTATGTCATATCATTAGAACTCCCATGTTAATATATTTTATTTTAATGTTTATTAAAATAAGAGAGAAAAAGGCCAAAGGAAAAAAGAAAGGAAAAGAAAAAGAAAAAAAAAAGAAAAAATGTATACATTTAAATAAAAGTATCTAAGAGGAAGTGCATATGGTTTGTAATGTTATTTGTGATTAATGCATCCTCCTAAAGTTGCAATGAATGGGTTATTTCAGTATGTTGGATATGAGGTAAATGTTGGCTTAGAAGGTCACTCTTTGTGGTTCAATCTATTGTCATCAATTGTATGAGTGATCCCTTCAGAGTTGGATATACTTCATATGGTTTTTATATGAGAGATCAAGTTTGAGTTGTTAAACTTGTTTTTTCATTCAACATAGTTGATATACACAATTGTAATTGAATGAGTTTTTACACTTGATGTCACATTGGGTGTTGCTTTATTTCACTAGCTTTAATGGCTTTCGTGCTACTTGACCTAAATACATCTCACCTTACCTTTGCCTATATTACGACCTTGAAAGGTTCTTTGATCCATTATTTTACATGTGAATTCTAATGGTGGAAAAATGAAATAATTTATTAATTTGTGGAATGACATTATCATGAATGGTATTGAGTGTACCCATGATCATATCATGCTTAAAAGCTTGTAATGTTAAGTTCTTGCTATGTTTTTGAAAGTTGTTCATCTTTGTTTATGTTATATATTCTTGGAACATATGGGAACTAAATAAATGTTTTATTCTATGAGCCTAATTTTGATGTTTTGCCTGAGGATGATCAAAAGCTAAGTGTGGGGGAAATTGATAGGTGCTTAATTGATTGTATAATTATTCCATAACACTTAGCGATTATTAACATGAAATTGGTTAAGATATTTACTTTGACTCATATGTTATTTTAGGCATGATTCAGAAGCAAAGAAGGTATAGTGAGTCGAAAGCACGATAATTGGGCCACTTTTCGAAGACTAGTATTTGCTTGTTTTCGTGGAACAAGAAGAAGAAAATTAAAAGACAAGAAGAATTCAAGAAAAATGAAAACATAAATAAAAAAGTGGGTTGTATGGATTTGTATGGCCATGTAAGGTATTATTTAGTTAATGGACAATGTATAAGGTACCAAGGTGAGAAGAAAATCGTAGCTGCAGGGATAAATCACCAAAAAGCTACACAGAGGGTCAAAAACATGTTAACAATGTAGGACTTTCGTGCAACACACTAGACCAAAATGTCAACACAATTGTGACATGAAGGAGAAACACAATACGACAACAACATATGAAGAAAATGCAACGTAACAAGGTGGATTAAAAAGCAAAGCACATATCAGATATCTTCGTTTAACACAGACGCCTACATAAAACATAAAAGGCTACATTAAATGCGAACAGTGTCCGTGTTCAATAGAAGTGTACGTTTAAAGAAGTGAATAGTGGTGTGGACCAAAAATTAATGAGAAATAGTGAGTAGCAGTAGTGTAAGAGAGATAGAAGAGAAGAAATAATAGAAGCGAGGGTTTTAGGAGTGTACTTCACTTTTTTGTTATTTCTTTCTCTCATTAGAAATTGATTATGTTATCCTACATTAATTGAATTTAGGTTTTGTGTATGGATAATTGCATTCTTGTTATTATTTAGTTCCTTATGCACAAACCCATTAGATATTGTGAAAGGATGATTTTAATCCGTTCATTAAATCGCTTATTTACAAACCCATTGCTAAAATTTCAATATAATCTGAAATTGTTATATTGAAATTCATGTATAATGACTAATGATTCATAATCATTAGGGATAACATAACATAGGTTAAATGATGCATCGTATGTGGTTGTTTCCTTGATTAACCAATTTTCCTAATTCATAATGCTAATGCCTAATTATTTGATGGTTAGGTATAATTAATGATTTTATCTTGACTAAACACTACCTAAGGGAAAACTCAGGTTAATTATTAACCCATGATTAATAGTTGCTAAGAGGTTAGAAAACAACAAATAAATGAAATATGTTTAATTAGGGTGCAGGTCGAGATTGAACCAAAGAATCGGGTCCCTATCGAATTCCCCACTTTTATCATTTTTTACATGTTTTCTTTACATTGTTATTGTTAGTTTTTTAGCTTTATTTTATTTTCTTATTTCTAAAACAAAACTCACCTAAACTTAAACAATGATTCACTTCATTTCAACAACTTTACACACACTCTCTGAGGGATCAACCTAGACTCACTATTTTTATAGTAGTAGTCTAGTTTTTATTTTGACTTGTGTTATGACAAGCTATTAGTTGTGTTACAACTATGCTTAGAAATTTGTTCCCAGTTATCTCTATAAAACTTCATAATTCCTTTACCTTTAATTGAATCAGAATATGGAACCAATTCACCCTAGAGTACCCATATCTGCTAATCTGTAATGAAGACTCAATTGAGGATTCCTCGAGCAATAGCCCTGACCCACCACAATAAATTTTTTTCATGCCTAAAGGACTAAGTTTTACCTTCCATATTGAAATTATTGAGACCAATCAATGGGCTTCTAGTTACAATTCTTATTAATGGTAGATCTATAAATAACTTCATTTAGACACAATTGGCTATGCAGCTGGACCTCCTCATTCAACCCCCCTCTCACATAAAAGTCACTGTAGGAAATGGAAATACTTTGGGTTACGTAGAAATGTATTTTATAGCTAATCTAGCTCTCGATCAATACCGTTTCCAAGTTGACCTACTTTTATTGTCAAAATTTAGAGCTGATAATGGATTAGGTGTACAGTGGCTCTCTAAACTTGGGCAACTTATTTTTGAACGGGGTAAGTTTTAAGCTTATAAATCCTCAATATGCACAAGCACATGGTTCGTTGTGTGGTATTAAAGGTGCTGATCCCACAAGGAAGTAGAATAATCTTATCGTAAAAAAATATATGGCTAAAAAGATATGAAACTAAAAATAAACAATGTCATAGAAAGTAAATACGAGAATTGAATTCAACCAGTTAAATCAAAAGTTAAACATGAAGAAATTAACAATTGAACAACAACTAAGCACAGTGAAAATTAAGCAACAAATTTAGCAAGTTGTGAGAAAGGGGATTTTACTTATCATTAATGTTATCCTAGCTGATTATATATTAATGGGCTGTCAGATCTAGATGATCCTAGGGCTGATTACTCTCTCTCTAATTATAACCATTAAATCGTAACTTGTAAACCATAATTGGATAATGAAATTTGTAATCTTTTAATTATCAAAAGACTCACAACCCTAACTAGATCATAAGCACACTAATTTGCCTTGTTGGAAACTTGGTGTTCCTTGAGATCTAAACTGTCCTCTAGCATTGTTTGACTAAGAGAAGTTTAGGTGATTCATCCATCTAGGGTTGTCTATGATAGAGTAGGGATTGTTTCCCACTCATGACCATATTGAGTTCGCATATAGATTACTCACTCTGATCCATTATCCTTCATTAAGAAATAATCAATTGTATCATGATCCCTCTACCCATAAAGCTCACACTTCAGCTGAACAACTTTTACTATATTTAAGGATGAAGCTTCATGTTTTTTAGTTGTCAATTTAAATTGTTAATTTTGGCCTGCATTTCTATCATTTAATCGGCAGATGCAACTCCTTTTTGCTCACAGAAATTTACAGGTTGTCTATTCTGCTCGTTCGTCCATAGATAACTATTACTCACCATCTCTTCGAATAGCTCTTTTACTTCATCTACCATCTTCTTTATAACTGATCCTCTTGCAGCTGCATCAATTGTACCTCTTCCATATGGGGTTACCCCATTATAGAATATTTTCAAAAGAAATTCTTTAGGTATGTTATAGCGTAGACATTTTCTTTATAATTCTTTATATCATTCCCACGTTTCATAAATTGGTTCCTTGTCACCTTGTTGAAAGTTTGTGATCTCCTCGATAATCTTGGTAGTCTTGGCAAAGAGAAAGTACTAATTTAGCAAGGCACAAACTAGTTGGTCCCTAGTGGTTACATTAATTTAGTTGAGGGAATGCTACCAAGCTTTTGCTTTATCCTCTAAGTTAAAAGGAAAGAGTCTCATTGTTACGGCAACCTCCAAAATTTAATGATAATAGAAGGTATCGCAAATTGACAATATGTGCATTTGGATCTTCATTCGTTAATCTATAAAAGTGCATATTTTTTTGAAGCATATTTAGAAGGACTAGTTATATTTCAAAGGAAACTATTTATGCAGGTCGCTTAGCTATACCTTGATTAGCTGTATTAGAACCTGGTCTTATGAAATCCATAAGGGTTCTCTGTTGATGCCCTTGGTTTACTCCTTGATCCATCTTTTATTAAAAATCCTTGGCCATTGTTGCTTTTGTGGTTTCTTTTCTTTTTTTCTTCACGTTGAGCACTTATAGTTGAATGATCTAGATGAGTAATGTCAAGCTTTACATTTTCAATTATGCGACTCGAACTTCTTGTAACTCTTGTGATCATGGAAGAGAATAGAAGTAAAATAGAAAGGAAAAAAAGGAAAGAATGGAAAAACTTGAAAATAGCTAGAATGCCTTATACTAAGAGAACTAAACCATTCTTTGTCTTCCCCAGCAACATCGCCAAAATTTTGATCGAGGTAAGTTTTAATCTTATAAACCCTCAATATTTCGCAAGTGCATGGTTGTTAGCATAGCATTAAAGGTTTCAATCCCACGAGGAGGGGGAATAATGTAATCCTAAAAAATTCTAAGGCTAAAAAGATATGAAACTGAAAAATAAATAAAGCCACTAAAAGTAAATATGAGAACTGAATTTAACCAATTAAATCAGATGTTAAACATAAAGGAATTAACAGTTCAGTGAAAAATAAGCACAATGGAAATCAATCAAAGAATTTACCAAATTATGAGAAAGGGGATTTTATTTATCATTAATGTTGTCCTAGTCGATTATGTGTGATCCGCTTTATCTTTTGGTATTACGCTTGGAGGTCGAATCAAAAATTGAATTACAAGGATTGCAATATAGGATGCAACCTCGGGTCGTCTCACTTAATTGGAACCTAATGCAACGGATCTAATCTAGCCTAAATGTCATAAAATGCAACTAAATTTGTTAGGAAAGGGGGTTTTGGTTCTTTGGAGAACTAACAAAATTAAACTAATCAAAAAGGAAATGTGTAAAAAGATATTTTTGGATTTGGGAATAAAAAATCGAAAGTTAAAACAATGGTCAAATATGATTAAATCCTCTTGAAAAATGAGCTTTGGCTATCATGGTTCAAAATAAATCTTTGTGGGAGTAAAAATCACTAAGTTCCC
>JAOSBN010080358.1:0-12538 GCA_027563595.1 Erythroxylum suave | reverse complement strand
GGTTACGTGTCGATACATGTATGTAAGTATGATTGTTCCCTATTTTGGAAAGAGTATGGGGACTTGGAAAGTTGTCCTAAGTATGGAACATCAAGATGGAGAATTAATGATGGAAGGGGTAAGAAGATACCTGATAAAGTTTCGCGGTACTTTCCCTTAATGTCTAGATTACAACAATTATTTGTGTCAAGTAAGATCGCTAAACAAATGACGTGGCATAATGATAAGTCTAAAGGTGATAGTAATACCATGGTTTATCCTTCTATTGGAGAAGCTTGGAAGAGCTTTGATGAGCTTTATCCTGAGTTTGCCAGAGAACCACGTAATGTTAGACTAGCCTTAGCAACAAATGGATTTAATCCATATGGCAATTTGTCACTTTCACATAGCATGTGGCCTGTTGTTCTTTTGGCATACAATTTACCACTTTGGATGTGTATGGATGAGTCATTTTCTTATGCTGTCACTAGTTATTCCAGGTCTGAAAGAGAGGGGTAGAGACATTGACGTCTATATGAGACCACTAGTAGATGAGTTAAATGAGTTATAGGAAGATGGTTATGATGTTTTTAATGCTTCAAAAAGAGAAAATTTTCGAATACATGCAACATTAATGTGGACTATCAATGACTTTCTTGCCTATAGTACTATTTCTAGGTGGAGCACTAAAGGCTATAAGGTATGCCCTGATTGTAACAAACACATTCCTTCTTGTAATTTAAGATGTAAGATTGGTTACTTAGTCCATCGGTGTTATCTTCCTTACGATCATCCATGGACAAAAAGAAAGAAGTTTGATGGAAAGAATGATCATCGGCCTATACCTAACTTACCAGATGCAGATGATGTGGTGGAACAATTATATCATGTGCAGAATATTATTATAGAAAGCACCTCAGCAATAAGAGGAGAACGAGATTGAAAGGAGAGCTTAATTGGAATATATATATATATATATAAGCATTCTTTTTTATCTACCATATTGGCATAAGTTAAGATTGAGGCATAACCTTGATGTCATGCCTATAAAAAAGAATCTTTATGGCAATATCCTTGGTACTTTAATGAATGTTGAAGGTAAAACCAAAGATATAATCAAGGCTCAGCTTGATTTGGAAGATATGAACATTGGAAAGGAATTACATTTGAAAAAAGCTACTGATGGAACTATTGTGGCAAAACCTCCAGTATGCTATACAATGTCTTCCGATGAGAAGAAGAAGTTTTGTGAGTTTGTAAAGTAGGCGAAGTTTCCAAATGGTTACGCATCTAATATATCTAGATGTGCTAATGTTGAACAAAGGAAATTTATTGGACTTAAATCTCATGATTGTCATATACTGTTACAAAGCATTCTTCCATTAGGCACGTGTGCCATCTTGAATAAAGATATGACAGGTGTTTTATTGGAGTTGAGGGACTTCTTTCGTCAAATTTGTAAACGAAGTTTAAACAAGGATGACGTACAAAAGATATGTGATAAGATAACTTTAATCTTATGCAAACTTGAAATGATATACCCACCAGCATTCTTTGATGTCATGGTACATTGAGCTATTCATTTGCCAAATGAAGCCTTACTTAGTGGACTAGTTATGTATAGATGGATGTAACCAATTGAGAGGTATTATTTAAATTTATCCTTTCACTCAAAAAATTTAACTAAATAGTGTCCTATCTAATTATGGTTAATCATTCGTTAAGATTCCTAAGTACACTAAAGAGATTTGTTAGAAATAAAGCACATCCAGAAGGGTCAATTGCTGAAACATATGTTGTTAAAGAGTGCATGACATTCTGTTCAATGTATCTAAAAGGAATTGAAACCAACTTCAACGTTCCAGAGTGAATCAATGAAATGGTTGGTGGTAGTGACATATCGGTGTTCTTAAAATGATGTAAGTTGATAATGGCTCTTCCTACAAAAGAGCTAGAGATTGCACATTGGTATGTGCTTATAAATTGCCATGAGATTAGGCCCTTTATTGAATAAGTTTTTCTAGCCTATTGTCAAATTAAGATATGTACTAAGTAGAGATATTTCATATAATCTTGATTGAATTTTTTTTCATCCATAGTGAGCACATGGATGAGATGAGGCAACAAAGTCCATTATATGTTGACATGAGACGTAAAGAACAATTTTCTTCATTATCAAAGCATCGGGTGAGAAGAAGGTTTGTAAGTGGTCTACACTAATAATCATATATGATTAACTAATTTTCATTTGTTGTTATAGATGACAACATTAACTAACTCCCGTGAAGGAAGTATCTTTGAGTCTTTGTATGCATTAGGACCTCATAGTTTTGTGCAGAAGTATACTATATGAAATACAAATGACATGTGATTTTGCACTGAAGCCCGTGATCTATGTAGGGTTGCACAATATAGTGATGTTGTAGTGTTAGGAAATTATAGGGAAGATAATATTACATTTTATAGGCTTCTGACAGATATTATCAGGCTTGAATATGTTAGGGGTAAAAATGATGTGCTTTTCAAGTGCAAATGGTACGATCTTGAAAATTCAAACATGAGGGACAGCAGCTTTGTAAAAAGCGTCAACGTAACTAAGTTCTGGTATAAGGATGACCTATTTATTTTGGAAAACCAAGCAAAATAAGTCTTTTATATGGAAGATTTGTTATTCCGTCCAAATTGGCAGATTGTGAAAGAATGTGAAGTTAGACGTGTGTATGATATCCCTTCTCTTGGTAATGAAGAAGGTTCAAATGATGTTAAGTAGTCTAATGAAGTTCCAGTGGAAGTCGAGGAATGCTCCTTAGAGTTTTTAGATCGAAATGATATTCCATATGATGTAATAAATAATTTTTTATTAAATTCTGAGCAATGTTTAAATGACTATTTGATGGACTTAGAGACAAGCAGTAGTGAGAATGAATGTGATATTGTATTAGAAGAGTCCACTGATGACGATTATGATGAATAAATTCTTATTATGCAATTGAACCTTTATTGTTTTATCTTCATTGTTTTATGTAGATTTTAACAGAAATTTAAAGTTAACATAAATGAAATAAATGAGAGACCACGTCATTTGCCAATCAATTGTAATTTATTACATATTTATATTCAAGACCAAGATAGCACTTCCATTTAACCACTTGAATATGGGTTAAGCATGTGCAATTTTTATGTTTATGCTCAACAAACACATGTTCATAATTTCACACATATGCTCCTATGCCATGCCAGTACTTACCTTGAATATTGTTGTATATTTTTAGTTGGGTTAAATTGGGATAGTCCTAAATATACTCAACCTAATATCGAGAAGCTATGGTCAGTTTTGGAATTTTACTGTGGTTCATGGAGAAAATGTACTGATTAATACAAAAGTAGTTGATGGGATTGGAAACAAGAACGTGTACTAAATAATGATTTTGTTCTTTTAGAATTGTATTATGGTTAATGCAGAAAATAATGGTGATAATAGGAAAGGAAAAGAATTTAAGATTGCCACTTGATGTTTCTGTGTATTTGTTCCTATAGCTTTTACTATGGATGAATTTAAAAGTGCAAAATACTGTTACATTTCAGGTTGTTTTGCTTGAGGGTTGAAAAGATCCTTCAGCTGTGGTGCCATTTCCAGTGGACCAATATCTGGAGGTAATTATTCTTTGTTACAATTTACTAATACTTGATTCAGGAAGCCCATAATTATGTTGATACATAATTAGGTCTTACATCTTTTAACATTAAATTATTGTGATTGAGAAAATTATAATAATGTATTAGGCCTAATGCAAGAAAATTGTATTGTGCCTACAGGAAATTTTTTGGTGGCAAGTGATATTGTCATTTGGTATTTAATATAATGTTCTTATTTCTTGGTACTCATTTTCCACCTTTTATATAGGATAATTTTCGAGCTAATAGACAACCAAGAATTGTATATAACCTTTATATCAATGAATTATCTTTCTATAAAACTTCCAATAGATCTTTAAATGAATAGCCCTTCATTAAATCCTGAACTAGTATCATATTCAATACAATAAGGGTCTTTAATGCATACTTTAGTCCACTTAAAAGAAGTTTGGAGATCACCTTTTCTCTAATTTTTTGCATATGAATCTTTTATAACATCTTTTTTGTACTTACTAATTTCTATATATAATTTTATTGCTCAGTCTTACCTTTCTGAGACTTCCTAAGATCACCCTTTTGGTTAGTGGATATATTTGTTGATAATCATTGGCTGGCCAGAAGATTGCTCTCATATTAGGTCTCAACACTTTACCATACATATTTTAAAAAAATTTCCCTTCTTGTGGCAATCATTAATAAATGTCTCAACTTTTTGTTTAGGGTGATTGATAAAACTAATAGTATGTTTACATGAAAAACCACATAAGTCCTATGCTTTGCATTTATAAAAATTCTCTCTTCCTATTCTAAAGTTATGCTTTCCATCCCCTCTACTAACCCCATGAACTCCATCTCTACCTCATATGATCTTTCTTATTTTGTTACCTTTTTATTAATTGTTGGTGCAATATTTGTATTTCATTCATACGAATAGACCCCCCTTTCAACATATTTCTTTATGATCATGGTCTTTATTATGCTAATTATTAGTTTATCCTTGCCTAGTAGGATCAACTCATTGAAAATCTCAATTCATATTATTATTATTAGAAACTATACATATTAACTCAAATGACTAGTATGGCCTAGCCTAATTCCTCTGTAGATATTTAAGCAAAGTTAAAGCACACTCAGGTATAATTTTAAACAATCCCTTCATACTCTTTTGAAGTCTTCATCATATTTTGACAACACACATGTTTTATAATTTCTTTTTAAGTCTTATCCACTCTAATATCTATCTTAATTGTTATAAATATGTGACTCGACTTGCATTTGTTAGTGTGGCTTCAATAACTCTTATTAATCCTTAGGCACACAAGTCAATAAACATAAGTCAAGAATTAAGTAACATAAGACAATATTATAGCAAATGACTATAAAATTTATACTAATTAGTTGCCCTTGGAATTATATCTTCAAAAAACAAACATTCATTAAGCATTTTAGAAGAAGTGAAGATTTCTTATAGCCTATATACCTTAAAAGCACGAGGCCTACATACTACATAAGTTTAGTAAGTCCTTTGCAACATTCTTTATGATTAATTATGCATCCCCAAGTTCTAGAGAGAGTATGTAATTAAAATCCCCTGTTAATATACAAGGTCTGACTATACCTGCATTAATCTTTTAATGTCCTCCTATAATCTAGCTCTATGGAGCATAAAATTATAAGCATATATTCTTGATATATAAAAATGGGCATTAATACATTAGAATTGACAGTTCAAATGCATGCCTTTAGTTTTTATAATGTCGTTGTTTAAATGATATGCGCAAATAATCCAACCGTTATAATGGTGAGTATAACTCGAGTAACTTCTATTTAATGCTTAAAAACCTAAAACACATTTTTTGTTGAGGCATCCTTAATTTGGATTTAATCAGTTCCAAAATTAGTGGCTTCTTCTATGAGTTAAACTCTACCTTTAAAAGGTTTATTTAACCCTTTTATATTTTATATTAGAACTAACATGCTATCAGATAAAAGGTTGAGATCCCATTAGTCTACTTTTCCTCTTCTTCCTTCCTGATCTTCTTTTTTCACTAGTTGAAGCTTTTAGTTCCTCTTCTTTTTAGTTTATAGGTTCTTAAGTATCTTCGTCACTATAGAAAATAGAAGTACCAATCTCTTTATCTCCTATTAATACCTGTGTGTTATGCTTAATGATATTGTTTTTAGTATCAGTTGATTTTCACTTTAGGATTATCCACTTCATTCTCTTATATTTATACTGCATTTACCTCATTCTCTTGGTGTATATTCAAATCATTACTCAATGTGCTAGTATAAGGAGTTATCTAATCCTATTAGCTCTGTATAATTACTTATGTTGAAGGTTTTTCAGTCCATTACACAAACATAAGAACATATGCTTGTATTTTGTCAAGAATATAATGGAGAATCAGAAATGCAAAGACCCAAAAACATTCTATACTCAATAGCACAATAGAAATGAGTTGCATTTTTCCTACATAACTAAGTTTTCTCATTATTCAACTCTGGATTCTTTTAGTTATTTTCTCTACAAGGGGCTAATATTTGGGGATTTTAAAACTACAATAGCTTAGAAGTACTATAAGATATTTAACTAAAA
Source organism: Erythroxylum suave (assembly GCA_027563595.1). NCBI lineage: Eukaryota > Viridiplantae > Streptophyta > Magnoliopsida > Malpighiales > Erythroxylaceae > Erythroxylum > Erythroxylum suave. Next base: position 6,324 of record JAOSBN010080358.1, on the reverse strand, counting down.
ATTGTCCTTTTAAAAATTGTAACACAGCTTCAAACATCTCGTCTCTCTATCTTTCACCACACTAGAGAATATCTAACTCTTATTATTTACTTGTAAGCCAGAGGTAGTTGAAAAGGAGCTAAGCAAGTTTCTAACTGTCTAGTCGAGTGATAGACATCTAAAGGTTTCAAAAGTGGCTTCTATAATATTTTGCGTCTTCTCATGATCAACCATATTCATGGATTCAAGAATGCAAAGTAGCCCCTCACCATATATTTTTAGAATAGAATCTAATACATTAGTTCCCTGTACAGAGCTAGAAGAGCTGTTGATCCAATCCTAGGTCTCATTTAATAGCTTTAAACTTTCTTTGACATGTTAACAAGGTGTCTATAACCAAGATATCGCACCTTTGAACTGTTACTATAGTATTATGCTTTAAATTATGGTAGGCTTCTACATTCACCACATTTTTCCAACCAGCACAATTATGTGTTAAAAGGAATTCAGTTAGTCAATTATGATTTTGTTAGATCTCTCCCACAACCACCACTAGGTAGTTTGTTGACAAAAACAAATCCATTGAACCATGTCAGGTAAAGATAATGGATTCCAGGGCTTTGGGCCATATGCACTAGCTCAACTAGGTTGTCCATTTTCTTCTTTAAAAACGACAATATACACAAAACTCTTTATGTTGTGTTTTCCTTTTTCAATTTGATTATCTCTCTTTTCTGTTCTAGTACATATCTTTTAATTTCATATATTTGTTAAGGCCTTCATAGATTCATATTCCTATATTCTGGGAAATGATGTTGTAAAAGTAGTGCACACTAACAATAGCTGCTCATGCACACTAACAGTAATGCACACTAACAGTAGTCACTCTTGTTCTCATGTTCTCAAGTTCAGGTAAAAAAGTAGTGCTACTGTCCATTGTCATTTTTGGCAAAGAGAGTCAAATTGAATCCAGCCGATCCCTCCCAAAGGTAAAGATTTGAGCTTATTATTAATGTTGCTCTTTTTTGTTTGATAGTGTTTGAGTTTTAACTGGGAATTTTCTGTGGTGGGCTTGGTTGGATGCTTGGAAAATGTGGGGTAAATTTATTAGGTTTTTGTTTTCAATTCTAAGATTTATTTACTTGAATATTCGAATATATCATTTAAGTAGGTTTAGTGCTAATGTTATGGCTAACTAGGGATTGAAATCTCAAAATGTGGAAGATTTGTGATTCTATTAGATGGTGTTTGATTATTATAGTGACCTTAAGACATCCTTTACTATTCCTTATCCTACTTTATAAGTAGTTTCTAATGATCCTTTCAATTTCGTTGACTAGTTTAGCCAGTAAAGCAATATTGGAGCTCCAGCATATGTGCATTCCATTAAGGATTGCCTGAATTAATTGGATTTTACCTACATAAGAGAGTTTATGGATAACCATAGCATTTTTATTCAAGATAAAGTTATAAAGAGGTTTACAGTCATGAAATGTTAGTTTTCAGGTTGAAATTGGCATGTAAGGTATTTAACAGGTGTTGTTGAAAGTTAAAGGCTAGAGATTTAAACTATTGCCTGTTGTAGTTAATAGATATTCTTTTAAGACTATGATTTGGCTTTCCTCCTTATTGATAACCAATCTAGATATTTTTTAGATTCTTCCAGCCCTTTAAAGAGTAGCCTTACTAACCTATCATCAACTTTACAAAGAAGCAATAAATCATTAGCAAATGACAAGTTAAGGAGTTTAATTCTTTTACATTTGTAGTATTATTTTAAATATTCCTTTAAGTTTTCTTGTGATTTATCATCTTTATTTGCTACTCTGACCATTTTTTTTGATACACCATTGATTAAAACATTATAGGATGGGGTGGAAATACACTAGTATATCCAATTAGTAAACTTTTCAGGTAATATAAATGCTTGTAGAGTATAAAGTAGAAAAGACCAGTTAAGTTAGCTAAAAACTTTGGTGAAATCTATCTTCATAATATAACTCTCGATGGCAATATTATAGCAAGATATTGGCCTGCAGACTTGAAATTAAGAGAGGATAAAGGTATTGGGTATTAGACAAAGTAATTTTTTGTTTAGCTTTGTTAGGAGAATTCATGAATTAAAGACTTCTTTAACCATCATACAGAAATTTGTTTTAGCTAAGTTATAAGATTTTTGGAAAAAGAAAGTAATGAAGCTATCAGGGTGTAGTGATTTGCTTCTTGAAAGATAAACAAGGCTTTTTGGTTTCTGAGGTAGTGGTGGGAACTATTGAGGATTCTAATTGGGTTTGGTTTAAAGGATGGGTAATCAAATTTGAGAGAAGTTCCAAAGAGCTTAAGGTAGGGGATTTTGATCTTGGGAAAGCTTGGAACTAATTAAAACTAATTATTTTAGCTTCTCCTCATCAAAGATGGGGTATTTTTTCAGAAGTAGGATCCTTGAAATTTTGTTTCGATTTCTTCTACCTGAATAATTCTAAAGAAGTAAGTAGTGATGGAATCCCCTTCCTTTAACCAATTAGTTCTCTCTTTTTATTCTGAGAAGAGAATTATAGGCTTTTAGGTTGACAAGTAGTGGTTAAGCTTAGTTTTCTCCTTTTCTCTAAATTTTTGATTTAATGGATCTAGATTCAGCTGATGTTGAATATTATTTAATTCCTTCTTCCCTTCTTCCACATGCCAATGAATATCTAACTTAAAGTTTTAATTATGTAGATTTTTACGATCCTGTTTAATGAACTTCAACCTGTTTCTAGTCGCTTATAACTCGCTCACACTTGGAAAAGCACTTACCTTTTGTTGGTTGTTAGGACTGAAAGTTATAAACAATACCATACACTGAAGATTCTCATCAAAAAATAGTTTTTTGGGATAGTGTTTTCAAATCATTCCACAACTTCAAACTATATGGGAGTTTCTAAAAGCAAGATCATTTTGTTACCAGTTTCCACACTCCTATGACTATATTAGGCATTTTGTGAGTGCTTGTGCTCGTGTTTATGGCCCTTTAATGATTCTAGCTATCTCCTCAATATCTATCAATAATTTACTTCTTTGAGAATCATAACTTGTTACATATATGATGTAATCTAGATTCTTTTTTGTATTAACTTTTAATAAATCTTTGTATAAATGAATTGATCAAATTGCTTTGTGCTAAGAATTTGAATTCTTTTTGCTTTATAGACTAGGATGATTCTCCCTAGCTTATGCCATAGGTTATTTGAGATTCTGCTGCATTATTCTCCTAAGAAACTTAAACCTCTGATAAATATTTACTCCTTAATTTTAATTTCCAACAAGCCTATTACATATAGATTTCTAGCAAGCTTATGCAATAGCCTATACATATAGATTTTTTTCCTTCTAAGAAAATTTTCATTTCTCATTATTTTTTGAGGTAGTTCAAGGCCCTGGTATTCTAGGCTATAACCACAAGGTGATAGGGCCAACATGGCTTAATAGGCCCTAGTATTCATTGTCATTTTTGGCAAAGAGAGCCAAATTGAATCCAAACCATCCCTCCCAAAGGTAAAGATCTGAGCTTGATCATCTGCACTTTCGAACTTAATTCTGATTTCCAATATTTATCTTTGTATTTACCACTACAAAAAACAGGTCAGTCTTGATTTCTCCATTGAGATTCTAGTAATTGTCACTATGCTCAACCATAGTCATTAATTCCTAGTATTGCTCGACCATCATTCATAGCTGGTTCACCAGAGATCAGAAAGTTAAAAGAGATGCATAATATAAATACTCTTATACTCTCTCAATTAGGTCAAAAATGTAGAGAATTCTGACGAGAGTTGTACATTCCTTGTAAATTCCATAAAACACTATAGGCTCACTAATTTCTTTTCATAATTTTAATTATTCTATAAAAGTAAAATTGAAAGCTTCATCAACGAAAGCAACAGTATCAAGTTCAATGTCTGCAAAATCCATTAACCCATCCATTAGATTATTGAAGAAATCACTAGATAACTCTTCATGCATAGATACCTTTTTTGCATCATTAAAGACGCTATCAAAATCATTCCAAAATTCAATGTAGTAATCTCCACCCAGTAACTCCTCAGTAGCTAATGGAGATAACGCAGGCTCATTCCATAGGTGAGAGATTGAGAGACCCTCTTCAAAGCACACTTTCTCCTGAATCCAACTTGGAACCACCTTGTCTTCACTAAATTCCCTATTAACATTTGGGGTAGATACAGACACGTCAAGCACAGAAGATGGAGATGGATGGAAAAACAAATTGTTTGATTCCTCACACTCAGATATGCTTTCTGATTCAATTGCCAAATTCTTAGACTTCTCTAAATCCATCATTTTATCAAACTCATCCTTTTTTCTTCTATAAGCTGCAGCTGCTTCTATGTATTCTCCTATGTATCTTGCCATTTTTGTGCCACTCTAATTGATTACCTCACAAAGGTATGTACTATATAACCTCAAGAAGGAAGCTTATTCGGACCATAAACCATTAGTTCTTTATGACCCAAATTACTCAACATCAAATAAATCTGCATCTTCCATACAAGAAACAGTTGGAAATTATAATAATTCTATATTCCCAAATTTCAACACCATTGTTTTCATTGCTTATTAATGACATTGACCGACTTTATGCCATATTATAATGGTAAGTTTTAGTCAAGTCAATATGATGCATATATGTATATATATATTGCTTGGACATCTATATACGATATTGCTGGAAGATTTACCATAGCTAATAGTAGGCCATAAATCTAATTGAAATCTTGTTTGAAAGAAATAAATTAGTCTGCTTGTCTTAACGGTATACCCATAGGTTTTGATATTTTGTACAGATTTAAAATGCTTTATATCAGTATGTTAAAGTATATTATAGTTAATTGATTCACTTTGAAGCACAATGAATAATCTTCATTCTTGTTACCTGAGATGTTATAATAAAGCAATTTTTGGAGATCAGTCATCTCTCTCTCTCTTTTTTTCTTCTATGATGTGGATTAGTAAATAAGGTGTGATATAACTATTAACGAGGATTGATAGATTGGGTGCTAATAAGGAGTGATCACAAAAAATTGTGCGTAGCCTAAGAAACGATGCCAAATCAGCTATGGTTTGCACTGCTAATGATTTATTAGCATGTGAATTTCCATTTCGTTTCCTGTTAGACTTTTATCTTGAGTATATATAAAATTGTTGTCAAGTAATATTAGGTAGGCACTTGATCTTATTATTAGGTACTTATATTGTGGACAGTATGTAATTTTTTTATCTTTGCCCTTTGGTATTGAGTTACTAGGTCTTTTTTTAGTTGTACACTATGTTGTTTTCTTTAAATATGGTTGATGAATATTACTTTATCAATTAATAGTATCATTGAAATCTAATGTTGAATTGAATGCAGGTGATTGACATGGGACATGGTCTACCAAAGAAGAAGAATAAGGCTGCACCAAGTAGCTTAATACCGACATAACTGTAGTCGTGGTACCGTCAACTTCTTGGAAGTGTAGCAAATGAGCCATCTGCTCGTACACAGCCAAAAGATCACACACCTGCACCTTGTGAGCCTACTCCAACACCAAGAGATGTCACATCTGCGCCTATTACACATCCTAGAGATAAGTATCTACAAATTTTGAGAATGCGGCACAATATTAGTTCTCCATCAAGTACTCAAGAGATGCCTCTATCAACTTCTCAAGAGATGCCTCCAGCTTCTAATCAGCCACTAGTAAATTACACGAGGCCCTTTCCCTGTATTAGTGCTACCTTTGCAAGCACTACAGGTATGATCTTTCACATCAAATTGGTTAAACATACAAGTTTAATAATTTTTTTTATCTAACCAATTAAGAGTATGTTATATATTTATTGTAAAATATTCCTTTTCTATATTTTAGGATCTACGACTGATCCGAAAAAGACAAGGGGTTTTATAAAAGGACACTGAATGGAAAAGATTAATAAGGCGATAGATAAGAGATTGGAGATAGAGATCTCCCCCACTGAAGGACGACCAACCAAATCCATACAGTCTGCCAAATTGTTGCGTGAGACTGGTGTGGTATTCCGAACTTTGTTACCTGTAAGAACAAAAAGGAAAAAATATCTAATGAGGAGTTGGACATTGCATTTGATAAGTTAGACGTAAGAATTATAAAACTATATAATATGTACGTGTTTTCCATATGCCTAAAGCTTTGACCAATAATTTATAATTTTTTGCAGCAAAAATTGGAAGTCAAGGGAATGAGGACAGGTGACGAAGTACATGCTACTGTCAAGAAGTTTCTTTCTTTAAGATCTAAAGATCAAAGATTTCATTTAAAAAAGCATTTT
>JAOSBN010080307.1:0-12539 GCA_027563595.1 Erythroxylum suave | reverse complement strand
AAACATTTTGGATACATAAATATATACATACATATATATATATATGTATGTATATATTTATGTATCCAAAATGTTTCACTGTATATATAATGTCTCCAAGTTCTCGAAGCAATTACTATTGCAGTAAATTTTAAATCATGTATCAAATAATCAAATCATGAGACTTTAACATTCTCGATGCATACAAAATCACCTTATTATGTTGTATTTGATTACATCCTAATCTCTGGTGTGAAACACCCTTATATACTACAAAATCTCCAAATCTATATGATATAATTACATTGATGTTTTTAATTCCTCAAATGGGGTAACATTATCTCGTGTTTTTCTCAATCTCTTGATTGATTTATTTTCTTGAATGACTTTCTCCATTCATTCAATTTCCTTCAATTTATCATTGACTTATTCTAATGTATGATCATTCATACTAGTTTCTCGATACATTTCAATTTATTTACAATCTTAACTTCCTAAGTTGGTATCACATTCATCAAATCTAACTTGTATCTCCTAAACATATTTGCAAAGAATATAGTGTGGACCTAAGTTCTCCTCACATTAGAAACAGTGTTATTTTAAAAACAAGAATATAATAACATAGTTAGATATTTTAAATCAAATAGAATTCTTACACTCTCAGTAGCACATTCGACTTCTTATGTCTGAGCCTTAATTACAAATGGAACTCCAATATTCTCTTCTAATTCATTCAATATTCATTCATTCATTCTTAGAACTAAACCATCTGTTCTACTTGACCTAATTCGGTGAAAGTTTTCTTCGAAAGAAGATTTCTTGCTATCATCGTCTATACTACTCACCAAATCCTTATCAATCAACTATATTCATCATTGCTTTTAGTCATTCTTAATGCCTTAATAAGATCGATTTCAACTATTCATAATATCTCAATAAGATCAATTTATATCATACTTTACATGGTCAGAATACTCTTTATATTAAAGCTCAACGAAGCAATAAACACATCCATTTACTCTTATCCTTCGGTATTTATCAACAAGATCATCACATCTTATCTTGAGATGTATTTTTGAAAATTTACCAATTAATAACTTATGCTAAGGATACTTTAATCTCAATTGATTCTGGACAACACGTATCCTTTTTTTCCTATCCACGATTGTGGTGGATCTTCCCATGATCGTGAAAGAAGCTTGTGTATCTGACCACGATCGTGGGGACTATGCCATGATCGTGTCCCTCTTCTTTTTCCTTGAATCCATCACATATAGTAACATCATTTATACTTTCAACCGATCCTCAAATAATCACTATAAATGCTTTCGTGTGCCACTCTGATTCATCTCATAAGTTTAACTATAGGGACTAAGACTTAGGAGCATTTAATAAATCATAGGCCACCTCCTATATCATCTCCAAGTAAATATTACATATGTGCTCAATAACTTTATTCGCTAATGTAACCACATTGATAGACATGTACTCGTAATAATTGGTCAACTTAACTTTGAGAACTTCTATACATATCGCTATCATTTATCTCATCCAATTATCATCTATTTCATCTTACATACATACTTTCTTAATCAATTCAAAATTATAGGGGTATAACCTTTATGAAAATCTAATCTCAATTCCATAGACATATTCTTACATTGAATCATAAACTCTTTCACTATAATCGAACAACCATTCCAAGTCCAATTTCAATCTCTCAAGATCATAGAAAATTTTGTTTTCATCCAACTTTGCTTATACACTTTAAAATCTTATCATTTATATCATATCTCTATTTTTCTTCAATCAATCTACGAAAATATATTCACATCCATATCACATTCAAGGTATACCATCAAAGTACATTATTGATATCATGTTCAAAGATATAACCACACATACAAATGTAGTGAATCTTTATCTATCATATAGAACCAAATACTATTTCTCATTTCTAGATATCCACAAATTTTCATTTTCTCACATTCTGACATATTATCATCGTTCCCATTGCTTCTAATAGCTCACACTCTTAATGAATGGTCATGCTTAGGACTTATGTAAATGTGACTCAGATTGGCGATCAGTTGATACTGTCTACAACGATATGTCTAAAATGCATGTAACTTGACCTATATTTCAAAAAAGGCCCATGTAAGACACTAAATCTGGGCTACGATACAAAAATTCTGGCACCCCACTCCCATAGGGCATATTCTCAAATACATTGATGGTATTCGAGAATACACTCTACAAGGGTGATGTACTAGGATAGTTTGTCAATCATAAGCATTAAAAATCTTTCATACAGCACACACATTTTTTTCAAAAACTCATAATCGTTTCGTCCCATTTTATTTATAACATCACCAATTACAATTGTCATGACAAACTCACATTTGATCAAACACAAACACATTGTCATAATTTCAATAATCTTTTGGGCCCATTACATATACAAAATGTATTAACTTATAGTTGTTATAACAAACATATTTCATTTTTACAATAAATGAAGCTTGGGGAATACAATATTTAGTACTAAATTTACAAAAATTATATGCAGACACAAACTGATCCGAACCTCTATCTCTTACTCAAAAACAATGGTTAGACTCACAGTTGGTCTAATTGTGTGTCTCCTCCAAGCTTGAAAAATATGTTGCAAATTTTGGGGTGAGTTTTGTGAACTCAATGAGTGGTCCATCCTTGATGGCTCACTTAATTCACATAACATATCAATTCATGTAGCCACGTAAGTCACACCATTTCAGTAATCACCATGTTGAATCACATACACTTCATATTCGCTTAATTCATCTTTCATATTTAGAAATCATACATACTATTTATTTCAATCATTTAAATCATACATATCAATTATATATATGCAATGCTCGTGAGACTCACTTCCAATTATTATTGTTAAGACTGAGTGCCAATAACGATCTTGTATCTAATGTGGATATCAAGCTTGTTAATAAATGTCCCTTACCCGTTAAGGATACAGGGCTCATTTTACATAGTGAGCTAGAGGCTCTACCACGTTCTAAGCTTTAAGCTCTTTTTCACTTACTAAGCTTTAAGCTCTTTTTCAGTGGCTACTCTGGTTGCAACATCCTTTATGTTGTCATGCATTCATGTAATGAAATGCATCACATGTATTAAGTCAATCAATTGTGCTCAATTATATACTTTCACATCCACGTTCACATTCTCATTCACATTTGTCATCGAACCTTGGTCTGGCATTCAACATTTAAGTTAAGAATCACCTATTCAGTCAAATTCACATTTAAGGTGCACTTCCAATGATTTTTGCATACATCAAACACCGCACAGATTTATTGTCCAGAATCAACACATTCACATCACATAATTCAATACAAAATTTTAAAAACAGAATAAACTATGAAAGTAAGACCATCTAGGTCTGCTCACAATAAGCTCCAGATTTGAATTAGCTTTCATGATCCGGAAAAGACTGGATGTTGACTTTCTATCCTTTATATCAACATTATACAATACACATATTGTACACACATTATTAATTTCACAATCACATAAACATTCAATTATAAATATATGTATATGTGTAAGGTATAATGTATGCTTATATTGATAATCCCAAGTATATTTCCTTTATTCACATCTTATAATTAATTAACATCATCTTTCAATCATTCTTTAATACCTAATACACTTTACTCACATTAATCACCTCATTCATCATCAACTAGGTTCACTTAAGATCTCATTCAAGTCTAATTACCTTATATGGAAGCATCCTAGCATTAATTGGTTCAAACACCATTTAAAATATAACTCTTTTTCTTCATAGGTTTGGCCACGATCGTCGTGTCCTTGTCACGATTGTGACAGAAACATTTTCTGGCCAAGCCATGATCATGCTATAATGGCAATGATCATAATAGAAACTTTGTTTTTTCAAGCTGTATTTTTCTTCCTTCATTCACACGAATTTATACAAACATCACTTCTACTCCAAATTCTCCAGAATTCTTCAGAATTCTTACATATTAATTTCATTTCATTTTATGCTAATGGACTACCCATTTATTGCATTAAACTCTCTAACCTCTACTCATTTGATTCAACATTTCCTACTTAATCTCTTCATTCATGAATCCTATTGTTTTTCCATAATTGCTCATTCATAATGCATCAATCAATTCATTCACTAAGTTATGTTCTCATTTAACACTCTAAACATTTCACATTTAGACGCATTGCCATCAACTTCCTTTCCTTAAAGTGAAACATCAAGATCAATCAAAACTTATACACATTTAATCAGCTTCTCCAACATCAAATTATGTTCCTTTAAGGTCCTAATTAAGTCCAAAAGCATCATAGTTATACACTTCATCCGTAATTGGTTAAACCATTGCATAATCAAAACATTACCATAAAAAATCACTACACATGATCGTGGCATCCCTGACCACAATCATGATAGAAACTTATCTCCCATTTATCCTGCAGTTTTCCAGTTTTTCATAAGAAAGACTTTAGGTCACTTTTGTATGACCATTATGACCTAGAAAATGAGGTATTTAAGCAATGCCTTCCCCTAATCAAATGTTCCTCTATGTCTTAAGTTTCTAATGACATTAAATTCGTATAGTTTTGTTCATTATTCCGTAAGTTATTTCCAAAATGTTGTAGACTATTCTCATACTATGACAGCATACAGTTCTCAATTTCAAGCCAAACTTCAAGACCCTTAAGGATAAAATCAATTCCTTCATGGAAATTGTAGCCATATGTCTCTACTTAAATCAAAAATCATCCCATTTGGATATTTGCAGATCAAGAAATGGCTGAAACATAGATGCATGTTCAGTAAAAAACACTTCATCTAACATACTCTAGCAAAATTCATTATCATTTTCATCCTAGTTCACCTCTTTTGCTTTGTCTATCATTTTTAGCTTATATCCTCATTATTTCCTGTTCATTACTACTTCCATTTCAGCTCAACATCAATCACAAATAACCCACATTCTATGATTGATCATTCACACCAAAACAGAACATATCATATGCACACATTTATTCCATAATTTCCCAACATCATTTGCACATATTTTCATTTAAATAACCCATGAATATCATTAATGCACTAAAACATAACGTATTTTTACACCTACGTTACAACATATATATATTTCTTTATGATCATGATCATAAATCTCAAAATAATCACCATATTTATCTCTTTTACGATAACCCATATAGAATGGAGGGCTACTTGCTTAGTTAAGCTTTAAGATCTTCAACCCACACTCAACCCTGTCTTTCCATATTCATAAGATTATCATAATGCAAGGAGTGATTTGGGTCATTTTGTAGCAAGATGAAGAGGACAATAAGGATTTTGAAGAGGGTGGTTTTATTGTCAACAAAAACCAAGGTTATGAATGTGGAGAGCAAGAATCATAAATAGAGAAGAAGAAATGAAGAAGATGAATATGAGAGAAACTTATTAAGAGAGGAGCAAATAGCAAGTGAAAGACTAAAAATGAGAGTTGGTCTTTCACTTAACAAAAATTTTGGGTTAAAACAAGTGGTGTGACAAGTGACTTGTCACTTGCCACATGTCACTTTCTCATGGCCCTCTTTTGGTCTTTTAAAAATGTTAGTCCATTTGTCTCTCAATTCTAATCCAATTGACACCCAATTTTAAATGACATGTGTCCTTAAATCCCAATATCATATATCAATTATTTCTTTTGTCACTCGTCACTTATTTCTACTATCATTTATCGATTGTTCTGCCACTTGGCATTTTTCCTAGTCCATAAATACTCAAAATTCTAGAAAATTCTCAAATTTCATCAAAAAATTTTAAATCACCAACTATACACACTAACTAAATTTTAAAGACACAAAATCCATAATTCACATTATAATCACTTTAAAATAATCATTTAACCAGGAAATGTCAAATGAGTGCATGAACAAGTCATTGTAATGTGTGCAATAATCAATTTCACGTACATGGATGCTATATTATGCATCACTATGAAATGCATTTTTCTAATTTCTCATTGTTATTTATCTTTTACATAATTATAAGGGTCTAAGTCTTAGTAGGGAAACATGATATTATAATTCTACCCTCTTAATAAATTTCATCCTCAAAATTTGTTTTATCTGTCATAAAAAATGTAGAGGTAATGTTTCCGCATATGCTCCTTTATTTCCCATTTAACTTCATCACTTGAATAATTTCTTCCAATTGACTACAACTGATGGAATCACTCAATTTTTCAGTTTCTTATTCTAATATCCCTCTATCTTAGCTGGTTCCTCAATACATCTCAGATTATTCAAAACTTTCACTTTCTGTGATGATACACCTATGTTGGATAACACCAAGCTTTTGGACAAAAGATATGGCTCAAAGGTTGTTTAGCTAGGACTAAAGGATTTAGTCTTAATTTTTGTTAATTTCTCATATATGTAGCATACTTTGTTGACAGAGTTGTGGACTCTGATAGGTTGATATTATATAAAAATGGATGTTGTATGTAATGCTACATTGTAAGTCACGGTTTACGAAATGAGGTAAGGAAATTTTAGGTTTTAGACATTGTAATATTTATGATTTTATTTATGATGCCATGAGATATGTGAAAGTGACATAACTAGAATGCCAGATCTATCAAGCATACGCACAAACGTTTGAAGGCCATACATGTATGTGTCAGATAGGAGTGGGGTGTTATAAAAGAACTAGACACAAATTAAAAGTAAAGGGTAAGAAATGGCTTATGGCGATTGCAGTGGCGATGAAGTTAGTGAAGGAGCTTCAAAATTATTCCTCTAACAGAATTTGAGGAATCTCTTCTTCAAGTTATGCTGCTCCTTATGGACTTGCCTCATTTGGGTGCCAAGCTCATTAATTTGGGATGTCGTTTGTTGCTGATTAGAGGCCATCTAGTCGAGCATTTGTTAAAATCAGTTGACCTTCATTGATGCACTTGATTCCTCCTATACTACTTCCTCCTCTGGCTCTGGGATTGCTCCAGATGTGGAGGGTTATCAAGTAGCTATATCATTACAACTCCTGTTCCTTACTATAGTACACACCTAAGGATTACGAAGTTCCATAGAATGGAACTTTAAAATCTCGAAGCGCCTCAAATAAGATATTTCAAACATATCGTGTTAAGTTGTATACACCTCATCCACATCAAGGTTGTAAAACAAAGCCAAAGTAGTAACAATATGATACGTGCCAAAATATTAACTCTTTTTATTTACAACACTCACAATTGATCAAAAAATCCTAAAAGGAGTATTTACTTTTATTTTCCAATCCATACGCCACAAAAAGAAAAGTTCTTTAGCCGAGCATTTATTACTTTCAATTTTATTAAACACAGTTAAGCGCATGAATTTTTGTGAAAGTAAATGCTCACTATTATGGATTAAATAGTTGGGTGCATTACAAGATTCAAAATGTTCTTCACCTGTTAGAGTTTTCCAGTAGTTATCTACATCAAAGTCATCGTGATCATCAGAATTTTTATATTTGATAACTCAAACATTGCACAAATGACAGTATAATCCAATTTATATACAATGTCAAACAACCTAAACCAGAAAATATCCATTTTAGGCTTATAGTGGAGTGTATTGAAAAACTCTATAGTCATCATAGGGTGAATAGGCATGTCACACTGAATGAACCTATTCCATACAATGTTCATAGCTAGTCACTAAATTTTTTTCCTCACTCCTATGGGTTCTAACAATTCAAAATCAAAATAATGTGGAGTGATCAATTCTCTAGTCCTAAGGTCTCAGAAACACGTACCTTCTTTGTCCAAATAAATCAGAAATAGTGCACGATAAGTTGTCGCTAAGTTGGGCCTACGTTCACTAGAAACTTGAAGATTGAGTTTGTTAGCTCATTTTTTAGCCATCATCTTCTTTAGTGCCATTGTAAGATTAAAACCTATGAAAATAAGAGAAAGAGAGGTGAATTCGTATTTCAGAGGGAGGAAGAAAAACTTACCCAAATTCTTGAATTTTTAAATGATTAATGCATGAAAAGAGTAAAGAATTGTAAGATTAATGAAAAGAGATTAAGAAAATACCAAGAATCTAGAATAAAATGAAGGATTTTAGAGAGTGGGGGGAGAGTTTTCAAGGGTTAGAGAGAGAAGGAGTGAAAATTTTAAGAGTGAATGAAAGGAAAAAAGGGGGAAGGAAATTTAAATTTCCCTCTAGATGGAAGTCCCACGATTGTGGGATTTATCTCTAGAAAGTTTCTAGAGAGATTTCTCACAATCGTCGGAATCACCTCCAATCTTATGATCATGGGTCTTCTCTCCAGAAAGTTTCTAAAGAGATTTCCCATGATCGTGGGAATCACTTCAATTCCCACGATCATAGGATGGGGTGATTCTTCCACTTCTAAACCTTCTTCCAAGCTTAAAATGAATTCTTAATGATCTCACAACCTACAAACACATCAAACTAATATCATCAACAAGTCGATATCATGTGGTGCGTATGGGAATTTTAAAAGCTATTTTATAAGCCCACAAGGTGTCATTTAGCTTCAAACCCTAATCTTTCTTTGAACTGCTCACTGTCTTCTCCAAAATCTTTTTCAACTCTTTATTCACCACCTCCACTTGGCCAGTAGTTTGGGGGTGGTATGGTGTAGCCTATCTATGTTGAACATTGTATCTCTTTAGAAGGATTTTAAATGGTTTGTTGCAAAAATGACTCCCCCCATCATTTATAATTGCTGTCGGCATCCCAAATTTAGTGAAAATCTTCTTAATTAACTTTTGAACTGCCTTTCCGTCATTATTTGGAATAGCAATTGCATCAACCCATTTGGAAATATAATCAACTCCAACTAATATATAGGTGTTACCTTTGGAGGATAGGAATGGTACCATGAAGTCTAGACCTCACACATCAAATGCCTCCAACTTCATTATGTTTGAAAGTGGCATTTCATTTCTCTTTGATATGTTACGCACTCTTTAACATCCATCGCATTTGGGCACAAAATCTCGAGCATCCTAAAACAGAGTCAGCCAATAGAATTTGTATTCTAAGATTCATGCAGCAGTCTTGTTAGGTCTATAATACCCTGCATACAATGAGCTATGACATTGTGTTAATATTTTTGGCATTTCATCTTCAAGGACATGTATGCAAATTAAACTATCAGCACAAATCTTATAAAGTACAGGTGCGTCCCAAATATAATGAAAGCACTGAAATAGAAAATGCTTCCTTTGTTGATATGAAAAATCGGACCACCTGAAAGGTAATTTGCAACATCTACAAACCAAATAAGGAATGGGTTATCTACCATCATTAAAGCCTCATTAGGAAATCTTTCCTCTATTTCCTCCTCCTTTTAATGATGTCCTCCTTTAAGTCTCGAAAAATGGTTATGCTCCCTTCTTATCTTTAATTTAAATGTTAAACTCTTAAAGCAGGGTTACCCATCGGATTAGCCTAGCATTGGCATCCTTCTTCGCAAAAAGGTAACGTAGCGCTGTATGGTCTATGAAAAATATAACTTCTAAGCCTAAAAGATAGGAATGAAATTTTTCATAAGCAAATACCACTACAAGCAATTCCTTCTCAGTAGTTGTGAAATTTAGTTGTGCTCCTTTCAACACTTTGATTGCATAATAGATAGCATGCAACCTCTTCTCCTTCTGCTAGCCAAGTACACAACCAACAGCATGGTCGTTTACATCATACGTGATCTCAAAAGGTGGAGACCAATATGGAAACGTCAGAATTGGTGCCATTATGAGTGCCTTCTTTAACCTGTTAAAAGAATCTAAACAATCACTATCAAAAAAAGGGCACCTCCTTAACCAATAGATGAGTCAGTGGTTTAGCAATAAAGGAAACAACTTTAATGAACCATCTGTAGAACCCTGCATGATCAAGGAAAGCTCAGATACCCTTAATGTTTATGAGAGGTGGTAACTTTTCAACTACTTCTGTCTTAGCGTGATCTACTTCAATCCCCTTGTATGAAATTTTATAGCCTGTTACAATTCCCTTTCGGACCATGAAATGACATTTCTCCTAATGTAAAACTGAATGAGACTCCTTACATCTCTGAAGCACTTTGTCTAAATTAAGCAAACAATGATCAAAAGAATCTCCAAAGATAGAAAAATCATCCATAAATACCTCCATAAAGTTTTCATTCATATTTCCAAATATGGCCATCATGCACCTTTGAAATGTGGCAGGTGTATTGCATAAACCAAAATGCATCCTCCAATAAGCAAAAGTCCATAAGGACAGGTGAAAGTGGTCTTCTCTTGATCTTCTGGGTATGTAAATATTTGACTGTACCCTGAATACCCATCAAGAAAGCAATAAAAAGAATGATTAACCACCCTCTTAATGATTTGATCCAAAAAAGGTAAAGGGAAATAATCCTTCTTGGTGTCCAAATTTAGCTTCCTATAGTCAATACATACTCGCCAACCTGTGACGGTCCTCCTAGAAATCTTATTACCTTTTTCATTCTCTATCACTATTATGCCTCCTGTCTTTGGCACACATTGTACTGGACTCACTCACTCACTATCTAAAATGGGGTAAATAATCCCCGCATCCAAAATTTTCACCCCTTCCTTCTTCACAACCTCTTGCATATTTAGATTTAATCTTGTTTGTCTGTCTCTCACAATTTTACATCCTTCATCTAGGTTAATCCTATGCATCAGTACATTTGGGATAATCCCCCTAATATCATAAATTTGCCACCTGACGACTGTTATCCTCTTCCTAGTGATATCCAACACTTTCTCTTCTTGCTCACAATTCAATTCATTAGAGATAATGATGGGTAAGGTCTGTTTCTTACCTAAGAAAGTGTATCTCAAATAACACAGTAAGGGTTTAAGCTCTAAAATGGGTGGCTTAATAGTAGAAAGTGGTGTACATGTATCAGTTCTCTTTAATTTTTCTACGTCAACTTCCTCACACAATTTCTCTTCTTTCGCACTCTCATCCTTGTGTACTTCATTCACTTCATCGACTTCCTCTTTAATCTCCTTCACACACTCATCTGTAACATCAATTTTCATACACACATTTCCATCCATTGGTTTCTTCAAAGATTTGTCATATTAAACTCAACCTGCTCATCACCAACTCTCAACACAAGTTTCCACTCATGCACATCAACTGATAACCTATCAGTATTAACAAAGTTCCTACCCAAAATAATGGACAATTCTTATCAACTTTAAAATCCAACACAGTAAAATCAACAGGAATTAATAATTTGTCCACTTTTACCAATACATCTTCCACATATCCAAATGGCCTAGTTTTGGATTGATCTGAAATTTGAATCAGTATAGACGTTGGCTTAACCTATCCTAGTCCTTGTTTCCTGAAAATAGACAAAGGCATCAAATTAATACCTAAACCTAAATCACATAAATATTTAGAAAACTTAAAATCACAACAATACTATTGGAGTTATGTAAATATAGTTCCCTAGAAAGCAAGAGTATTTACATATAACTTAATTTTCTTCCAGTTACTTTTGAAATGAAAAATATTTATGATTAATAAAACAAAAGAGTTTGGTTTTATTTGCATGAGCATTACATATATCTAGTCATAAGGTACCAGGGTTCTTTTGTAAGTAATATATATAAACATGGAGATGTATAGGAAACATGTATATTATTAGAATTAAAATTAGTTGATTCATAGTTGAATAGTCAAGTTGGTTACTTGATTATGGTTTAGACTGGAGTGTTGCGATTTACCTCCGTAGAAGTAAAATAGTTTACTTCAAAGGAATGATGAGTTTCATATCATGATTGTATTCGACTACCAATAATGGCGCTATTAAATGAATCTAGAATCAATTATATTTTAAAGAATAAAGTGGATCGTTACTTTAATATTAAAAAATAGACCTTGGTATTCTATTATTAGGAACTACAATCTTGATAAGTGGTGCACTCATATGTGTTTCATTATAACTCTTTATATTATCATAATAGATTTGTACAGAGTATCAATCTAGTGTTTGCATGTTGGAATTATTAATTGAAACATGTATTAGGGAACATTCACTCAAATAAAGAGTTTACAATGATATCATCACTTTTAGAGGTTTTTACAGAGTTTGGTGATTAAACTGGCACCAGTAGTTTGATGGGCAAGCTATCCATCAAGTATTATCACCGAGATGAGATCTTGTGTGTTAATCACCATATAGAGTAAAACGGGAGATCTAGAAGGAAAAACCAACATAAGGGCAAAATGGTAATTTTACCCTTTATTGAATGGGTGGCTATGATATGGTTCATAATAAAGTTTGCAATTGAACATCTTATTTAAAACATATGTTCTCATAACATTTAGTAATTCAAGAGTTCAACCAATTGTCTTCAATGGAATGACATTTGGTTAATAAGCTGGAATTAATTCTAATGAGATTAAATTAATTTCGGGTTTATTGGAGCTTGAATTATATAAGTCCAATTAGATTCCCCATT
>JAOSBN010080266.1:0-12541 GCA_027563595.1 Erythroxylum suave | reverse complement strand
AACCTATACCGCAATCTTGGAACTTTTATATATTTGACCGGTTTCCAAGGATCGATCGTAAGATCGAATCGACAGAGTCGCGATCAGTGAGTGACCATCCTCGATGGCTCACTCAATCACATAAGCATACAATTCATATAATCATGTGGTTTACCTCATATCTTTAATTTCTCATATTGAATCACATACAATTGATCAGTCATTTCATATTTTACTTTCAACACACATCACATTCAGAAATTATTCAAACCATTATAACCATTTATATCAGGCCCATGCAGTGCACATGAGACTCACTTTCAATTTGTTACTTTGTTTTGAGCGAGTGCCTATAATTTTCCCATATCCACAGTGGATACCGGGCTCATTGGTAACAGTCCCTATCCTTTAGGGATATTGGGAACATTTTCCTTAGTGAGCCATTAGCTCTTATACACTTTTTGAGCCTTAAGCTATTTTTCATAATCTGAACTTTAAGCTCTTTTTCATATTATGAGCTTTAAGCTCTTTTTTGGTGGCTACTCCGGTCACAACTGCCTTTATGTTTCATGCATTCTTGTAATGGAATGCATCACATTCACATATTTTCAATCAATCACATGGTTTCAGATTCATAATCACTTTCACATTCATCATTGGACCTTGGTTTGACATTCAACAATTAAGTTGAGAATACACTTTTTTCTTCTCATTCACATACAAGTAGCATTTCAATATCACATTTATGCATCAAGTCTCAGACCTTCATTATCCAACATCAACATAAGCAAATCACATTCATATCAATTATATTCACATTGCATGATAATCATAATCATAGTCATTCAATGTAGAAATTGAAATCAAAACAAACAATGAAATGAGACCATCTAGGTCGACTCATAGTATGCTCCAAATTAGCAATTCCTTCCAAGATCTAGAAACGTCTGAATGTGGACATTTATCCTGCACATCAAAATTATACAATACACACATATTAATAATTGCATAATTATAAGTATTCCTTTATGCACAAATGTGTATGCGGAATATGTACAATACATGCTTGATGAAAATCTTAGGTATCTTGCCATTATTTTCATCACATTATCAATCATATGTCAAAACTAACTTAAGTATCATTTGTACGTAGAGTTTATACCTCAAATAAATACTTTGAATCTAATTTCATAACCCAATGAATCATTTCAAATGTTTTTTCCCAAAAGTTGACTTGCGGGTCTACTGTTCTTGATCATTTAGACAATGTGTAATTTGGCAAAATTTTCTTCTAGAAAATTAATCTCCTATCTCTTAGGCTTATAATGACACCAAGATCATTCATTTTGGTTTAGGAATTTGAAAGTTATACCCCAAACACTTTTGGACTATTCTTATATTGAAATAGTGCCCTCCACTCAATTTCCATCCAAAAATTGAAATTCTTAGAGATTGAATTAAAACTCTATTTCTTCAAAAAATTTATATCCCTATGTTTTTAGTTTACTACAAATCAAAAATCATTCATTTGGATAATTACAAAACAATATATTTCCAAAATACCGAAGTATGTTCAGTGAAAAATACTCCAGTTATGAAGTTCCAAAATTGTTCATCATTTTCGTCCCAATTTAATCCATTAATCTATCCAAAATGATTTCATATGGCTATAATTTTTTATGGAGATTTTAAAAAATGTGTTTTGAGTCTAATGGTTCAATTCCCATGTCATTTGGAGGTCGGGAGAGGAAGTTATAGCCAAATGAATCAAAGATGTTCAAATATTTTAGCTTTTTGGTAAGCCATAGAGTCATGACCGTACAGGAGCATGATCGCAAGTTTCCTGCAGGATTCAAATGTCGCAATCGTGCTCCAATATGATTGTGACTTTTGAACTCAATAGAAAAGTGCAAAATCGTGCTTTTCTAATTTCTTCTGCACAATCGTGCTTTTCTTTCTTCTTCCTTCTTCCGACTACATATTCTTCTCTTCTTCTTTTCATTTCTTAATTCTTCCATTTCTAACTTACATCCCCTTTTTCATTTCACCATTTCATCTCCCATTCAACCCAACACATTCAAAAACAGATCAAAAACCAAGGATCAACACCAAATTCAAAAACATCACATATTCATGCATCTTCTTCATTTTTGTGTTTCTTCACTTTCATTTTTCTACATTTTTATTTTCTGCATTCTTTTCAATTTCTTCCTCCAACTATCATTTAAATCATTCATTTTCATTTCCAAACATCACCATATACCTGTTCCTTACCTCTAAATTTATTTTTGTTCATTTGTATTAACACCCAGAAATTTGTGTGAACAATAGTGAAGACCAATATACACGTATATCAACAGTAACAAAAACAGAGCATACATTGTTCATATCTCAAAAAATTTCTGCACTCCTTTTATCCATGTTTTCATCAATCTTTCACTCTCAAAGATCATTTTAACACTATCGTATGACATTTTGATCATTAAATCTATAAAATCAACATATGCAGTATACCTTGGTTTTTCACTCACGCTTCAACATATGTACATTTTCATTTTATAACATCAATGGCTAACTAACATGATGCATATTTCATCTTATGCAACAATACAGAATCATAAAATGCTTACTTGTTTAAAGATCTAAAATCTTCAAAATCACTTGAACTCTAGCTTTCCAATATCACAAGATCATTCACATTCCAAGGTTGTAGGGTTAGGTTTCTTATGGTAAAAGAAAGAGACAACAAAATGGGAGTAGCAACAGGTAGAGGAAAGCAAAGTGTAACTTTGGTGAAGGTTCGGTGAAACAAGATCCGAAGAAGAAGAAGAAACTTCAACAAGAAAGTCAAGAAGAAGATATTTTTAAGACAAGACAAACAGTGTCTTTGACTTTTGAAATTAAAGGAATAGCAGTAAACTTTTTAAGATCAACTTTACAAGTGACACTTGTCACTTATCCATCTTTTAAGGCTTTAACTACTTCTCATTTAACTAGTCCAATTAACTCCAATATTTTTATTACAATTGTCTCCCAATTTTTTTAATATTATTTTTAAAAATTCTAAAGTTATCTATAAAATTTCTCTAATATCATTTGACTCATTTCTATTTCCATTTATAATTGACTTGCCACTTGGCATTTTTCCTAGTCCAAATATACTAATAATTTTCGGAAGTTTTCCTAAAATTCTCCAAAAATTCTAAATCAATACATATATTCTCCACATCGATTTTCAATACAATTAATTCACAATCCTCATCTAATCACATTTATAACCAATTATACCGAAATTCGTCAATGAATGCATGTACAAATATTTTCATGTGTGCAAAAATTCAAATTCACATGTGTGTATGCTAACAATATGCATGAGCATGAGATGCATTTTTCTTAATCTCTCATTGATCTCATATGTACCATATTTTAGGAATCTGACCCTTAGTATGGGAATGGGATGTTACACATAGTTATGGAGAGCTATACAGTCATCACATACGGTAGTGTATGTTATAAACATGAGTGCGTACATAATTGTGTATGTCTTTGCCTTTCATGTCCTTCTTTATACGGTTCCAGAGACATACATGGTTAATCCACACATCCGTGTAGGTAGAGGACACGAATGCGTGCACCCTATATGATCACATCTACCTAAAAAAGGTTATTCCAACTACCATCCCTATTGACTTTACTCATTCATCATTCCTACGAACTATAAAGATGTCTACAAGTACCAAAAGTCTTTAAAAAAAAAGCTAGACACAATATTTTGGTGATTAAGATGCTTATTATACAGGGAAGGGTTTCAAGTTGGATATCTATCATAATTTTCTTATACGAAAATCTTTTATTTCTTCTAATTATGATAGTTTTGTGCATTTGTTACTATAGGTTTCAACTATATAAAGGTAGACGTATTAATCAACTAGTTAACTATCTTTGATATTCTAAAGCTCTTTATCAATGATCTTAAATAAGAAGCTTATTTAGATAATTTAATGACTTTATTTAAAATCAATGAATTAAACTCAAAATATGGGAGTATAAATAGTGAAGAGGGAGATGATTCCAAGCCTACATAATGGTGTTACTAATGTTTGATTAAGGACTCAATAATAACAAACTTTTATATTTTAATTAAATCATGCTTATATTAATTTTTTATAAATGTAGTCATAACAAAAATAATATTTTCAAATTTTGGTTTTTATCTAACTCTATTTTGTTAAAGACCTTAACCTATTACTGGCATGCTAAATTCTCTAGTCTAGTTCAACTCTTTTTGTATCAAAAAGGTCAAGCTTAACTGACAACAATGTTCGTTAACATTAATCATGTCATCTTTAACGTGTGTAGAAGAAATTTTAAGCACTAATTGGATTAGAGATTGTGTCATATGCCAAACCAAATGGGGTTTCCCATATTATTATATTTAAAATAGTTTAATAGCTTTAAAGGATGCTCTATAACTTATATGACTGTACGTATTTGAATAAATCAAACCTTCATTTTAAGACCTATAAGATGATCCTAGTGGTTACTTATGCAAGATCATTATTCTATAGGCTTGTGACAAATGTAAAATCTTGTTTTATGTCTTGGGATTCATAAAACCTCTGCAGGTTTGAAAAGATGAATTATGGCCTATTGTACATTATTATAAATCGGGAAAAATTATATGTATAGATGATATGGCTTAATTAAAGTCATTTAATTATCTTCCATGATATAATTGGGTAACATTTTGCTTCTTCAAGTCATGTGAAATAATGAACTAAAAAAAGAATAAACTTATGTTTTTTGATTACTTGTGAGAAAGATGTATAATGTCTATGCTCCACTATGCACAATGTTGAAATATAAATGGGAGAATATTTTGCAATAGATTAATGGAAAAGGTGATTTTTTTTAATCAGCTATCACATTTTTTGACCTAATCTATCACCTTTCAACTAAAGTGGAAGAAGCTCCATAATGTCGTTGCTAATTTTTAATTTAGGACTTATTTTAACAAAATTTTTTGTTTTAAATGAAAGCTTCTATTCATTAAAAATATTTTAAGAATATAGTTATAATAAAATTGATGTTTTCATGGCTGATTCTTTTATAAGTCTTTTTGTTGAAGGCCCTAAGTTTTCAAGGCTTGATTCTTTTATAAGTCTTTTTGTTAAAGGCCCTAACCTATTGTTGAATTAATGAATTCTTCAGGTCTGCTTCATCTTCTTTCATCAATTAGGTCAAGCTTATCCGAAATAATGTTTGTTAACATTAGTCATTTGGTTTTTGATGTGAGTAGAAGGAATTTCAACTGTATTGGGATTAGGGAATTCATTCCATATATTGAACTAAATGGGATTCCTAAGTTATAATCTTTAAAATAGTTTATTATGTCTACATTATGCTCTAGAACTCATATACCTTCTGCATTTGTCCTGACCAATATTTGATTTTAGAACCTACAAGATGGTTTTATTCTTTACTTATGCAAGATCATTAGCTTGTAGGTATGTTAAAGATGTAAAGTTTTGTTTTATGCCCTACGATTCATAAAACAGATTTCTAGCTTAAGCAGATGAATTGTGGCCTATTTTATATTACTATAAATAGGGGAATATCATAATTGTAGATAATACGGTTCATTGAAAAATCATTTAGTTATCTTCCCTAATACATTGCGTAAGAATTTTATTTTCCCATCAAGTGAAATAATTGATTGCTAAAAGAATTGGCACGCGTTGTCTAATTGTTAATAGGAATACTTATAATGTCTATGCTCCACTGCACAAACAATAACAGAGATAAAAAGGGATAATATATTATAATAAGATGGTGGAGGAAATACGTGTTTTTTTAGAATGTAACATATGTTTTGACGTAATCTTTCAGCTCTTCCCTAAGTGCTGGTCTCAAATAATGTTTCTTAAAATATCTTGTACGATAGAGTTGAACAACCCTAAAGGGAACCACAATAACCTTGATGACATTCCTTTAAATTTGTTATGTATTATGACAAGTGCAAATTAGACTATATTCTTAGCATAATTTTGAGAATATTTTACTCATGTTAGACCTAATTTTGCTTTATATTATTGTAAACCTTGATTTAGCTTCCCAATAAAGAAGGAAAGAATTTAGGCAAATTATAGTTGAGTTGTAGCGAATTTGGGCATGGTTTTAGAAAAAAGACTCGGAACATGGTCTATAATACAAATAATAGGACAATAATATATTATACATATTATCTAGAGTTATTTTACTTGGTATTTGACACTTGCATAACATGTTTTATATGGATTATATTATATTTTTCTATTTTTAGTTCATTGTCTAAGAGATGATGACTTTGAAGAGATAACACGAGAATCAATGCAGCTTTCTTTGTAGTTGCCCAATTGAGGAGATATTGATATCCTTTGGAAGATATGAAGATGGAAAAATTCTAGCAGAAATGGAAAGCTAATTCTAACTTGAAGAGGTGAAAAATGGAAAATATAGTGAAATAAGGCCTAATGGGCATCAAAATCGCGTGTAGAGCAATGCATCTTTTTTACAAAAGTTTGAGAAGTTGAGAATTTGAACAAGAATAACACCAGAGTTAATCATAAATCAATGTCATAATCATCATGGATTTAGTAAGTAATTCTAAAATAAAATTGTCGCCAGTTACAACTTTGTGTCAAGCACTGGTTATGTATGGCTTAACAATGGGTTAAAGTTCTAGAAAAAGCTAACACTTGTTTTAGAGCTGGTCCAGTGCTAGTTTTCATTCACAATTTACATGTAAGTGTGATTTTTGTTTTTTAAGCCATCTAAAACTCTAAATTTGTAACCCTATCTATGAATATTTGTATTAGAATTATCCTAGGTATCTTTTAATATCTTTTAGCATTCTTCTAGTAAACTTTTAAGAGACTTCTATCTTTAGTTTCATAGTTGTGTTCTTATTTGGCAATTTAGAGTAAGGATTAGAGGAGCTAGTGATATCTTCTGTACTTCTTTTATTCTTCTCTTTTTTAATTTTTAGAATTATTTATTTGTGTTTTAGTATCATTATGGTTTATGGTTAGAAACCCTAGTTAGGGTTAAAGATGTAGCTTATAAGGATTATTCAACTATTTATACATGGTTTGTTATTTATTGGTTGAATTTAATCTCTTTATTCTTAATGTTAGATTTGTGATCGATTACTATAGGTTTAATTTTAGGGATTTTATGAAAAATTGAAAGGTGAAATAGAATCCAAGAACTAAGAGAATAAACACTTTACACTAGAGAACAGTATTAACCTAGACTTCAGTTATAACCATATAGATTAAATGTGCTTAATGATTTTGATTAGTGTAAGCTGGGGATAACAAACCCTAAAGTGTTAAACCTTTTTAGATTTTTTCAATTTAGTGTCTAAGCTTTTAACATTTTAAATTGAGTGACCAACCTTTTAAAACCTTAACAATTTATTTCAACATAATAATTTTTGCTGATGTGGCTAATAGATGGAAATATACGTGGCATTTAGGAGACATGCTGCATTATTAAAAATAATCTTTTGAACTAAATTGTTAAGGTTTTAAAAATTTGGTCGTTCAATTAAAAAATTTTAAACATTTAGAAACTTAGGCACTAAATTGAAAAAAGATTAAAAAGTTAGACACTTTAGAATATGTTATCTCTTTAATTACATATCAAGAGATAGTAGTTAACTAATTAGATATACCTACATGCCTCAATGGAGGGTAGCAAAACTTTAGATTAATTGCTATTACAAGCCAGATAAGCTAACTCTTATGATGACTGGAATTCCTTATAAATGAACCTTAATAAAAGGAAGGGAAGGGCTTAATGAAAATTGAGATAGATATAGACCTCTTTTTATCAATGCCTCATCATTAGTCCTCCTTACAATTGGTGATGAAATTCTTCTATATGTTCCTTAATTTGGCATGTCAAATTTTTGTAGGTCTAGTGCTTAAGGGACAATTTATTTAAAGACACTTGAGGAGGTTAAGGTAATTATAGAGGCTTTAGTCATAAATTTGTTAACCAAAGTAGTAAAGGGAAGGTCAAAGGAATCCCTTTATAAGATGTAAGAATCTTTAAATTTGGAAATAAAAATAGTAGATCTTTCAGGTCATATGAAGATGATCTTAAACCAAGACATGGGTAATAGGTAGGTGTTCTACTAGTGAGGCAGTATAGGCACCCAACCATGCTTGTATGAATGGCAAGCTAGCCTAATGATTAAGTAAATTATATGGTAGCCTACAAAGGAAAGAAAGGTATGAGAATGATCCCTTCTATGACATATATAATCTAGGTTGGAGGAATAACCAAAAATTTTTAATAAATAAGCAAAGAATAGTTAGAGCAAGTAGATCTATCAGACCACTTGTGCTCTGAAATAAACCTCAGTTTAAACAACCACTAGAAAATAACAGATTGGAGGAAATGATTAAACAATTTATTTCTATAATGGGAAAGAAAATTGACAAAGTGGATTGACTTACAAAGTTGGTTCAATCTAATGTTGCTTCCATTTACAACATAGAGATACAAATGAGCCATCTAGCAAACGTGGTAAACAAAAAAGGTCACAAAAAGCTTTAGAGTAATACATAGCAAAATCCTAAATATCATGTGTTATCCATTATTCTTATAATTGGAAAAACACTTGATTGTGATCTTAGTAAAGACAAAAAATAAGGAAGGTGGGAAAAATTGATGAGTAGCTTGAGAAAGAGGGAACTAATAGTAGATCAACATTGATCTCGTCTTCATTTGGCACCAGTGTTGATATGGTGAATGAAATAGATGGGAAAAGAACAAAAATGATGTCAGTTGCATCTTTAACTAACACTAATCATAAATATATAACTATGTGAAGCATTATATGTTGCCAATTCGATACCCTTAAACACTTAAAACAAAGACAAATGAGAATAGTTTCAATAAAATTTTGCTATGAAATAATTGCCAAGGCAAATGAATTTAAATTTTGCTAGATCACTCCATATGTCATTTGTTGATGTTTTTAACATAAAAACTTAATGGAAGGGAAAATGTCTCTTTGGGATAATTATAAGAGTTTTTGTAATTGAAAATTCACAATAGTCTTTATATCTTTAACCTTAATCAAATTTATATTTTTAATAAATATAAAAATTATAATTCTAATAAATTAATTTGGTATCAATTATATTATCTATATAGTATAGATAATTTCAATATAACATGTCTAAATTTTATTACATGTCTCTAATAATGTTGACCATAAGTATGAAAACTATTTCTCACATACCGATTAAGAAACATATGAATACCTTTGGAACCATACTGATTATGGATTCTAGTTAGTACTAACTAATTCATCGAGTACCAACCAGCATTGACCGAGTAACATTTTTAAAAATATGAAGGAATAACTTGAAAAAAGAAATTTAGAGCACCCACCTCTAACACTAACTAGCTCTGTACCTCTCAATCTTAGACCCTCACAGTCTTACTCACTCTTTCCTTTCTCATTTTTTCCATTTCAAGTAATGGTAGGAAACTCTCATTGTGACATTATTGATGCTCTAGTCTCCAACTGCGTTAACACCAAGACACCACTACATTAGTTCGACACATTACTCTAGCTCAGTAGCTCTACTGTAATATCACTAGGCATTAGCTCCTCTCTACGATAGTTGTTAGCACTTATAGCTCTCCCCAAAACCAATCAGATCTTCCAAGACTACCATACCTGTGACTCAAAATCTACTACCCAATAAACTCGTGACTCGCCATCTCTTAGGTTATTATTTCTATGAGTTTTTAATGTTTTATTACTTGCTTTACTACATAATGTTGGTGACATGTAACTTATGAGTTCTTCATTGCTTGTGCAATGTGAACCAAATTAACATTTCTAAGTTAATATGTGAAATATTGAAATGTAGGTTTCCAAAATGAATGTAATCAAATTAAGGTTGATGAGTTGATTTTTTGTGTGTCTTATTACATCTTTTCTAGCGAATATATATCCAAATAAATGTAAACAAATTTAGGTTAATGTTTCATGGATAAAATATTGGAGGAGTTAGAAAAGTTGATAGGATCATTACATAAATTGTTAAGATGGACATAATAAAGCTCAACGTAAAATTTTATAACTAAAAATTGGTAACTTTAATGATATTTGTACATAGAAAATGTATTATTATTTTTTATTAATAGTTGAATATTAAGTATAACAAGAGATAGATAAAATTAAAGATTTTTGTGGAAGAAATTATAAAAATCTTGTATGTTTGACAAATTGTTGATAACTTTGAAGACTATTTGATGATTTGGATTGTCAGTTATATCAATATAAACTAAACTTCTAAGATTTTCTTTTTAGGATTATGATTTATAAGGATATGCCTAACATAATATGAGATTGTAAATGGTTAAGTAATCATTTTTATGTTTTTATTTTTTACAATAAAGTTATTTTTGTAATGTGTACTGTCAAAAGAAATATGTAAGATATAAGAAATTATTGTAGCTACATATAATTTTTTCAATTTCCTTTATAATATCCAATTAACTTTTAGTATGTACAAACCCAGTTATATCATCTACATTAGTAAAGAGACTATATGAACATGTCATATTCATAACTCATAATATGTTAAAAATATGGTAATAACATTTCCAATGCATTATCTTTATAAAATTTTTTTAAGTGTTTGTATATGATTAATCTTATAATTGAGTATTTAATTTTTTTTACCTAAGTAATGATGTCACATATCAAAACTTTTTTTTGATATGAAGTTATTAATTTATTTTTGACATATGTCTTTATTTATTTTTATAGATAAATAAAAGTAAGTTTAAGTACTCCTAATAATTCAGCCTTTTCGAGAGGATTTGATGATTTAACTTGGGCATATGCTGGATTAGTGACAGCATGTTGTAATGCTAATCAAAATAAAATAACTACATTACTACTATAGCAGTGGTGAGTCTAGGTCGATCCCACAGAGAGTGTGTGTAAAGTTTATTAAATGAAATTAATCGCTGTTTAGGTTTAGGGGGTTTTGGATTTTTCAAACAAGAACATAAAATGAAACTAACTAATAAAAATAAATTAAAGAAAACATGCAAAAAATGATAAAAGTGGGGAATTCGGTAAGGACTTAGTTATTTGGTTCAATCTCGGCCTACACCCTAATTACACATATTTCATTGACTTATTATTCTCAAATCTCTCCTAGCAACTATTAATCATGGGTTAATAATTAACTTGAGTTTTTCCTTAGGTTTTGTTTAATTAAGATATGGTCGTTAATTAAACCTAATCACCAAATGACCTAAGATACGATCTTTAAATTTAATTACCAGTAGCATTATGAATTAGGTAAACTGATTAATCAAGGCAACAACCACATACGATGCGTCATTTAACCAAGGTCATGTTATCCCTAATGATTACGAATCATTCATCGCTACACATGAATTTCAACACAACAATTACGGATTATATCAAAACTCTAGCAGTGGGTTTGCAAATAAACAATTCAATGAATGCATTAATATCATCATTTCACAATACCCAATGAGTTCGTACATAAACGAGCAAACAATAACAAAAATGTGATTATCTATACACAACCCAAATCCATATGCCTAGGATAACACAATCAATTTAATAGGAGAGAAAGAAACAAAAAAAATGAAATACACTTAACCCCGGGTCATTGGCGTCAATGTCGCCTTTGAACCGGTGTCGAGAAGTCTAGCCCTCTATGGGTCTCTCAAGAAAATGCTCCAACCCCATGAAAATTATCCCCAACTGAAACCCCTAGCAATTCCTCCTTCTCTCGCAAGCTCTCTTCTATCTACTATTCACTGATTTGACAAATTAACATCATGGTCCATCTCCATTATTCACGTCTCCTTTTTGTTTTTATCGTAAGCTCTCTATTATCTTCCCCCATTAACTGATGTGATGAATTAATATTATTGGACCATCTTACTATTCACACCTCCTTAACCCTCCGCTGCTTCTCTTGAAAAAACATTCACTACAAAAAAATGAATGAATAGCGGCGGAACATTTCCGACAGAAATATTTTCGTCGGTAAATAGCGACGGAAATAGCAATTCCGTCGGTAACATAGCAACGTTTCCGACGAAAAAACACAACCGTCGGTATAGAATTTTGTTACTAATTTTTCCAACAGAATATAGCGACACCACCAAGAAACCGTCGGCAAAAAATGCTCGAAACGTTCGCGCATTTTATTACCTACGGTAACACACCGACGGTACTGATACAGTCGGTATCTATACCGACGGGAAGTAAGATCTCCGTCGGTAAATAGGAAACAAAAATGTGGTTCCGACGGAATGGAATATACCGTCGCAACATTCAACCACAACAAACATCTTTACCGATGGACCAGACCAGTCCGTAGGGGAGTTGATTGCAATATCACCGACGGACGAGTTCAGAGCGTCGGTAAATTTTCCAAAAAAGCTTGCTTGCCGACGGTATGAACTCATCCGTCGGTGATGTTCCAATACCTCACCG
>JAOSBN010080255.1:0-12542 GCA_027563595.1 Erythroxylum suave | reverse complement strand
TAACCTTCCTTGAAGCCAAGTGGGGAATCTTATTGGACTTTGATAATTCAAACTCCAATAAGCCTAGAATTAATTTAATATCATTAGAATTGATTCTGGCTTATTAACAAAATGTCATTCCACTAAAGACAAGTAGTTGCACTCTTGAACTATTAAATATTATGATAATACATATTTTATGTCCAATTGCAAACCCTATTTAGAACATTATTATAACCATCCGCATAACAAAAGATAAAATTACTGTTTTGCCTTCATGTTGGTTTTTCTTTCAAGATCTCCCGTTTTACTTTATATGGTGATTAACACACAAGATCTCTTCTTAGTCTTAAAACTTGATGGGTAGCTAGTCCATCAAACTATTGGCACCTATTTAATCACCAAATCTCCTTAAAAGATCTAGAAGTGATGATATCACTATAAACTCTTTATTTGAGTGAATGTTCCCTGATACATGTTTAAATTAATAATTCCAACATGCAGACACTGGATTAATACTCTGTAAAAATCCATTCCGATCATACCAAGAATGGTAATGAAACACATATGAGTTCACCACTCATCAAGATTATGGTTCATAACAAGCGAATGCTTAAGTTGTATGTTTTACGATTAAAGTAATGACCCACTTTATTCTTGAAAACATACTTAATTCCAGATTCATTTAACATTGCCATTATCGATAGTCAACTACTATCATGATATGAAACTCATCATTCCCTTGAAGTAAACTCCTTTACTTACACGGAACTAAATTGCAACACTACAGGTTAAATCATAATCAAGCAACCAACTTGATTATTCAACTGTGAATCCATTAATTTAGATTCTAATAATATACATGTTTCCTATACATCTCTATGTATATGTATATTACCTACAAAAGAATCTTACCACCTTATGACTAGATATATAATGCTCATTAAAACTAAACTCTTTTACTTTATTAATAATAAATATTTCCATTACAAAACTATAACTGAAGAAGATTAAGGAGCATGTAAATACACTTGCTTTCTAGGGAACTATATTTACGTAACTCCAACGAAGACATAGCCCATGATCGTGGTAGAATAGGCCACGATCGTGCCAGAGGGGGACAAGTAATTGAACCCAAATCTTCTATATTATTTAAAGATATTTTCATAGTTTTTGTTATACTTTTTGGCTCTTTTTGTTGGATATTGTGCTTAATTTAGCTCAAGGGTGCTTGTTTTGAATTAATATAGTTTGAGGGTAAAATTTTCATAATTAGTTAGTAATTGCATTCACTTGATTTCTAGGACAATTGATATTGCAAACTGCTGCTTTTCATTATAGGACACTCAAGAAGTGGAGCCAAAAGTGAAGACGTAGATGTTGCTAAGTCATAAGATCAAGAAAGAAGAGCTCTTAGGAAAAGTTAGCCATGGAAAACTCATTACTTTGCCGTGGAGAAACCTTCGAATCAGTAACCCATACCTCTTAGGAAAAGTTAGCTGCGGTGAACTCATTATTTTGCCGGAGCAAAAACTTTGAAGTAGCAACCTAAAGCCCGAACCATTTTTGAAAATTTCACTTACCTATGCATGTAAATCGACCCGAATACCAATTTAAAAACCCTATTTTGTGATAAGTAAAGTGGGAGGAAAAAGGAGGAATCATGATCCACTTTCTTTTTTCGCTCATCTAACTCTAATCCCTTCTATTTTTTCACTGTCAAACCTCTTCCATGGGTGACTTAGATTCATTCCTAGTTGTGAAGCTTCTGAGTGCAATGCAAGGCTAGGCATTTCTTTTCCTCTTGAAGGTGTAGCGATGGCTGGAGTTCAATGAGCTTAAAAGGGGACTAGTTTAATCCATGGTTTAGCTATGAATTTGTAAAATCCTAGGTCTGGGATTTGTGATTTGTAGTTGAGCTACTTGATTATAGTTTTAATCAAATGTTGGATATTCATTATGTGTAATTTGGATTGGTCTGTGTAGAACGTTGAGCTTAAATATATGAAGTCTCATATATGTCTATCTGTAATCTTCGTGATTCTCTCTTATCTTGCATGGTTATGTTTGATGTTGAGTTGATTATGGATTTCATTTGACCTATTGCATTAGTTGATCCTACAACACACACTAAGAGCACTTAACGGGATCTTAAGAAATGAAGCCCCATTGAGTAAGATCCTGGACTTCAAGAGTACTTTAAGGTTTCCCATTTTGAAGTTTAGTGATTTCTACTCTCGTTTAAATCAATTTCGAACTACGATAGCCAAAGCTCACTTTCAAGGGGACTCTATGACTGTTTAATCTCCTGTTTTTTTCATCTTTCTATTTTCTATATCCTTAAAGTCCAAAAACATTTTTTTTACTTTCAATTTAGTTCAATTAATGAGTTCAAAAATCAAAACCCCCCTTTTCTCCAATTAGTTTTCATAGCATGGCATGTAGGTTAACTTAGTTCCAATAATTTTAGGTTCCGATTAAGTGAATAACCCAAGGTGGACCCTATAGTGCAATCCTTGGATTACTTTTGATTCGACCTCTAAGGGCTTAACGAACAAGGTAAGAATCAAACAGCGTCGCTGCTAAGGAAACAAACAATTGGTTCTCTAGGTTAGCTTCTGTCATTTTGTTGCTAAGTGGGGTTAAGAGTCTTTAGATTACGTTCTAGATAGTTTAGCTTCACACTTGATAATAATATAGGTTTTCATTTTGCATAGTATCTAAATTTTTTAAAATACAAACAAAGATGTTGATTTTCTTCATGTTTCATACTTAGCATTTTACATCTGCATAGTTCAGAGTTTTGTTTATTGCTTTCTGTGAAAGTTTGCCGCGACCAACTACTTGTTTCACCATGGCCAACTTACAGGATTTTACGAGGATTCCTCCTAGGATATTTATGCCAAGGCTAACTTTCCACTTTGCTGTGGCTAACCTTCCTACATAGCTTCGAAAATTTCTTTACCTATGCATATATACTTTCAAAAACCCACACACTTGCATCTATCACATCTCATTTTTTACTTGACTTTTGTGAACTTGCAAGTCAATTTTGTTCATTTTTATTCTCTTTTGAATTTTTCCCTTGCATGCCCTAGAAAACCAAACTCCTGCCCTTTGACCCTAAAATTGAGAGAAGTCTGAGCAAAATTAGAAAGGAAAAGAGAATAGAAGGGACAAGCAAGATAGTTCTTGAAGCGGAAACTATCTCAGTGGAGTCTAGCCTATCAAGCAGTGAGAGTGAATCATTAGAAGGGGAGATAATGGCTGAAAATCTAGCTAATTTGTAAATCCAAAACCTTAATGCTAACCAACCTAGGAAGGGTGATAATGGAGGTAATGGAGAGCAGGAGAGAGTTGGTGAAAACAATGGCAACTTTAGAAGGAGGAGTATTAAAGAAGCTACTACCTCTGATGTGAATTATGATCCTTTTACTGCTTATTCACTCACTTCCTAAATTTCAATGTTTGAAAGGAGAAGATCCCTACATTCACTTGCAATTGCTATCCATAATTTGCCAGAGCATGTAACTGGTAGGCGCCTCTCTAGATCAAGTGTTATGGAAAGTCTTTCATCCATCACTGGAAGGTAAAGTAAGGGAGTAGTACATGAGCCTTCCGAGACATATGGCAAGTGCCTACCATAGTTGCGGAAATTTGAGGAAGGCGTTATTGGAGAAGTACTTTCCTGCCTCCAGAACTTCATCAATGAGAAAGGAAATTTGCTCTGCACTATAAGACTTTGATGAGTCTCTCTATGATTATTGGAACCATTTTCAGGATCTATTGGCAAGATTCCCTCACCATCAAATACCAGACAAGCAGTTGGTACAGTACTTTTATGATGGGCTAAAGAGTCAAGACAAGGGTATGTTGGATGCAACCTCAGGAGGTTCACTTATATACCTCACCGCTGTAGAGGCTTTGGATCTGATTAAGAAGATTCCTCTGAATCACCATCAATACAGTGCTAGAGACACTAGAGGCATACATGAGTTGGGAGCTTCAAGAACTCTAAAAGAATGGAAAATCTTGAGTCTAAGATAGACTCTTTGGAGAGTAAATGGACTACTCAACTATCCCTCATTACTCTAGAGTTGGAAAATATAAGTGTGCGTCATCCACCAACCCCTTTGGACCTTACCGCACCTAGTTACGAAACTTATGATTCTGTGATGCATATTTCTACTGTCTATCCCAATCGTTATGAAGAGGTATCTACAGTTTATGAGGGTCGGCCAAATCAGAAGTGGGACCCTTATTCTATTACATATAACAAGGGATGGAAATCAAACGCTCAACTTGGTTAGAGTAATGAAGAGAGTAGATCACCAAATTGATTTCAGCGGGGTGGAGGGGCTGGTTCATCTACTAACCAATTCCAAAACTAAGAACAAGCTTTAACTATTCCATAAAAGGAAGGCACAAATCAACTCTTACATAATATGATGGAATTGATGAAGGAGGAGAGGACTTCTAATGACAACCACTTCAATTCCTTAG
Source organism: Erythroxylum suave (assembly GCA_027563595.1). Taxonomy (NCBI): domain Eukaryota; kingdom Viridiplantae; phylum Streptophyta; class Magnoliopsida; order Malpighiales; family Erythroxylaceae; genus Erythroxylum; species Erythroxylum suave. The sequence continues at coordinate 8,060 of JAOSBN010080255.1, read as the reverse complement.
CTTCTCTCATTCAACAAGACTCTTATAAGAATACTGCCAGATTCAATGCACTAGAGAAAGGAATGGAGCAATGGGAGATAAAGACTAAAAACATCAACTCCTATGTCACTCAGCTATCCAATAACATGAGTGGCAAGTGGCACTGTTCCCTCGAACACTGTTATAAACCCTAAAGGTTTGAATGCCATCACTCATCGAAGTGGGAAGCAGGTAAAGTTCCATGATGGGGATGAGAAAGTAGTTGAGGAGGAGATTGAACATGATGAGTTACCTCCCACTCTTATAAAGGTAAATAATTCTGAAAGCTCTAAGCAGAGAGCATTACTAGTTAAAAAGGAGTCCAGATTTTTAAATAGCGAAGGAATAAATTTTGAGAGCAACCATGAATAAGCAACAACAAGGGAGCATGTTGCATCAAGCAAGCATAGAGCCAATAAAACCAATGGTAAGAAGGTAAATCTTAAAGACCTTCCTTTTTTTGATTCCTATTTGATGAGCAAAAGAATGACTGAAACTAAGCATGAAAAGGATATTATCGATTTGTTTAGTAGAGTGGAAGTCAATATTCCTTTGCATGATCTTGTGAAATAGGTTCCTGCTTATGCCAAATACCTTAAAGACCTGTGTACGCATAAGAGGAAGTTTTGGCCAAACGAAAGAGTTCAAGTAAGCTCAAATGTGTTTGCCCTATTTAAACCTCAAATCCCTGTGAAATGCCAAGACCCTAGATCCTTTACTATCCCTTTCACTATAGGGAAAATTACTATAGGGGGAGCTTTTCTAGATCTAGGGGCAGCTATTAATGTGATGCCTAAAGTCCGTTTACACCTCAATGGGAGTCAAGACTCTTAAATCTACCACTATAGTACTCCAATTGGTTGATAGGTCTATTAGGTATCCTAAGGGCATTATAGAGGACATTTTGATCCAGGTCAAGGATTTAGTTTTTCTTGCTGATTTTTATATGCTTGACATGTCTTTTGAACTTTTTTATGACACCGTACTGATTCTTAGTAAACTTTTCTTAAGGACGACTAAGATTATGATTAATATGAAATAAGGCACCATCATAATGGAAGTAGGTGATCACAAATTTTGTTTTAATATGTATGAAGCAATGAAACACCCTTATGAAGATTACTCAATTTTGGGTGATAACATGGTTGATATTGCTATTGATGATGTTTGCTTTGAATGTGAACTGCAAGATCATTCATTTGGCTCTGAACTGTATTCACTTGATTCTAATGATGAGGAAGGCGCCACTTCTTCCTTTTCATCTCTTTAGTCTTTTCCCTCCACTTTCTCTTGTGGAGGGGACATAAGATGCCTTAACTCTATAGTCGTTAATTGCAAAACAATAGTATCATCCGTTGACTCACATATGCGTTCTATTCCTTTTATTGTCAGTGATGACCCCCTTGGGGAAAGGTTTTCTGCTAATGTTTCAGGTGATTCGGGCATCCTAGAGGCTGACACAAATGTGGTAATTGATGAAGTTGTTTCATCGCATCAGAAGTGTCTGACTGAGCAATTACCTGTCATAATTGCCAAGTCTTTGTCTAACGGTGAGGAAGAGAGACTACTTGCCGTATTGAGAAATCATAGGAGGGCTATAGGGTGGACTTTAGTGGACATTCTTGGGATTAGTCCAGCTATTTGCACACATAGGAGACTGAATCCACTTATCCTAGATGTGGTTAAGAAAGAAATTACTAAACTTCTGAGTGATGGGATCATCTATCCCATATCTGATAGTGAGTAGGTTAGTCTAGTCCATTTAGTGCCTAAAAAGAGTGGGGTCACTTTAGTTAGAAATGATAGGGATGAGCTTATTCATACAAAAATGCAAAATTCCTGGCGTGTGTGCATAGACTATAGAAGATTAAATGATGCCACATGCAAAGATCATTTCACTCTTCCTTTTATTGACCAGAAGCTTGAGAGACTTGCCGGTAAATCTCATTATTGTTTTTTGCATGGTTTCTCTGGGTACTTTCAAGTACCTGTTGCACTAGAGGACCAAGATAAGACCACTTTTACATGTCCTTTTGATACCTTCACTTATCGAAGGATGCCTTTTAGATTATGTAACACTCCAGGGACTTTCTAGTATTGTATGATGACTGTTTTCTATGAATTTTTATAGGAATGCATGGAAATCTTTATGGACGACTTCACTATTTATGGTGGTTCTTTTGATAATTGCCTTGCTAGTCTTGAAAAAGTTTTGAAACGATGTATTGAAAAGAATTTGATTGTAAACTTTGAAAAATGTCATTTCACGGTCAATGAGGGCATAGTGCTAGGCCATTTGATTTCTAGCAAGGGAATTGAAGTTGATAAAGCTAAGATTGAGATAATATCTTCCTTACCTTATCCTGTCAGTGTTAAAGAAATAAGATCAATGTTGGGTCATGTAGGATTCTATAGGCATTTTATAAAAGATTTTAGCAAGATTGCATTACCTCTTTCAAAGCTTTCACAAAAAGATGTAAAATTTGACTTTAATGATTCATTTATAGATGCTTTTGATGAGTTAAAGTCTCAACTCATTTCTCCCCCTATTCTGGTTGCCCTTGATTGGAACTTACCTTTTGAGCTTTCATGTGATGCTTCTAATTGTGTTGTAGGAGCTATGTTAGGCCAAATGGAGGAGAAAATTTCAAGAGCCATTGCCTTTGCCTCGAAAACATTGGATGCAGCTTAAATCAATTAGACAATAATAGAGAAAGAGTTATTTGTAGTAGTTTTCACCTTAGAAAAGTTTAGGCCTTATCTGTTAAACTCTCATGTAACTATTTTTACTGACCATGCAGCTGTCCGCTATCTTCTCAAGAAACCACAATCTAAGCCAAGATTGATAAGATGTGCATTACTTCTTCAAGAATTGGACATTAAGATAAAGGATCGAGCTGGGGCAGCAAATCATGTAATTGATCACTTGAATAGGCCACCAGAAGATACAAGGGGAGTAGACTCTTCAAAGCTCACTTATGATTCTTTTCCTGATGCAACTTTATATGCTTTATTCTTAAAAGAGTCTTGGCCTACACATATAGTTAACTACCTCGTAACTGGACTTACCCCTCCTCTTATGTCTAAGTCACAGGCACAAAAGCTCAGGAGTGAAGCAAGGCATAGCATTTGTGATGCTCCTCATCTATGGAGAATATGCAGTGAGCAAGTCATAAGAAAGTGTATGCTTAGTGAAGAATTCAATGCCATTATTTCAGCTTGCCATTCTATAGTTTGTGGAGGGCATTTCAGTGCAAGGAGAACATCTAGGAAAATTCCAGACTCTGGTTTTTACTGGCCAGCCCTTTTTAAAGATTCTTTTACATTTTGTCAGTCCTGTGACAAATGTTAACATTTTGGAGGGTTAGGTAAAAGGCATGAAATGCCTCAACAGCCTTTATTGTTTTGCAAAATCTTTGATGTTTGGGGAATTAACTTCATGGGTCCTTTCCCTCCGTCTTTTGGTTTTATATATAACCTTTTAGCCATAGACTATGTGTCTAAATGGATAAAGGTTGTGCCTACTAGGAAAGATGATGTCCAAATAGTGTCTAAATTCCTTAAGTCCAACATTTTCTGTAGGTTTGGGATTCTAAGGGCTGTGGTGAGTTATAGGGTACACACTTTTGTAATAGGGTAGTTGATAACCTATTTTCACAATTTAGTGTTATTCACAAAGTCTCTACTATAGATCACCCCCAAACCAATGGTAAGCTGAAATATCTAATATAGAGGTGAAGCAAATCTTGGAGAAGATAGTAAAGCCATTTAAGAAAGATTGGAGTTTATAATTAGAAGAAGCACTATGGGCTTATTGGAATGCCTACAAGTCACCAATTAGGATGTCTCCATACTGTTTACTTTATGGCAAAGCTTGCCACTTGCCACTTGCCAGTGGAGTTGGAGCATAAAGCATATTGGGCAGTCAAGCAGTGCAACATAGACTTAGAATCTTTTGGGATGGAGAGAAAGTTGCAGTTGCAAGAATTGGAAGAGTTGAAGTTAGCAGTGTATGAGAACTTTTGACTATACAAGGAGAAAACAAAGTTTGTGCACGATAAAGGGAGAGAAAGTTGCAGTTGCAAGAATTAGAAGAGTTAAGACTAGTAGTGTACAAGAACTCTTGACTTTACAACGAGAAAACAAAGTTTGTGCATGATAAAAGCCTCCTGAGGAAGAACTTCAAAGAGGGAGATAAAGTGCTATTGTTTAAGGCTCGTTTCACTTTTAAGCAAGGGAAGTTTAATACTCATTGGGATGGGTCATACACATTCACAAAGGTTCACAACTTTGGTATGGTAGAGCTTCTACATGAAGAGCCTAAAGCCAAGCTTAAGGTGAATGGCCTTCTGTTGAAGGTTTACCATAAGAACCAAAAACCTCCATAGCTCTCAAGTTGTTTCTTTCCTTCATTTGATTACTTATTTTTGCCTTGTGATTGCTAATGACATGCTTGGTGCATTAGTTTGTTGAGTAAGTGTGGGGGAGAAACTAACTTAGTACGAAAAATACTTTAGTTTTTAGTTTAATTAGTAGTTTTTCAATTCAATAACATCTCCTTCTAGTTCTGTGTCTTGCCTTTCTTTTGTTGTGCTTAATTACCCTGATGCATGATATATCTTCAAGTTTTGAGAAGTTTTATATTGTTGATTGTATTGCATTTTCCTTTCTTAAGCTTATTTGGTACCTTATAACCATAAATATGCACTTAATGTTTTCTGGGTATCCAACATGTGTCCTGTGCTTCTTTGTCATATTTCTCATTTCTTTGTTGAAGTTTTCTGTTCGTCTTTTTGAGTTTGGGCTACCTTCACCACGGCTAACTTATGGTTTCACCACAATAAAGTCCTCTTATTTGTTCCCATTTTCTCTCAAGATATCTTCGTTATGACAAAGTCATCCTATTTCTTCCCATTTTCTCTTAGGATATCTTCACCGCGGCATGCATTCCACGTCGCTGCAGCGAAGTACTTGTATTTCTTCCCTCTTTCTTCTCAGGATATCTTCGCCCCAGCAACCTCAAACTTTCTCCATGGCCAAGATAGAATCTGTGCCTACCATCCCTCTCATTTATTCGATTTTAACTTATCAAATTATCGTTCTGCCCTTATCTATCCTTTACCCATTCATCTTCTTCCTACCTTTTTATCTTTTCACATCATTTTTACAATTAAGCCTACCAAATCTCTCATTCATTTTCAACTCTCATTTGGTGCTACTCTCCCTCTTGTTTAGTTATATCTTCACCCTTTCCTTCCTTATCGTTTCCTTTCACTCTCTCTGCGCAAATTTCTTCCTCATCTCTGTAAGTATCTCCATCTTTTCTTTTTCTCTCTCTTTTATCTTATTTTCTAATTAGGGTTTAGGGTTGAATCATTGTCCATTTAGTTCTATCTTTAACTCTAGGTTTAGATTAGTTTTGTTTAGGTTCCATAGACTCGTTAAACAATTGTTGTTAGTTACTTAGGTTTTCTGTTTTGGTTTGCTCTGTTTGTTTATTTAGTTTGTTTATCCGCTTGTTCCCTCTCTAGGAAGAATGAATCGAACTAAAAACCCTGCTCCTCCTAGTGAGTCTAACTCCCATGATAATGAATATACCTTTGAGGAAATGTATGAAAAAATCGATGCTAGACCTCTCATTAAAGAGCGAACGTTTCGTTTAACCCCCCCAAGACAACCATTTCGTCGAGCAAATTCTTGCCTCCTAATTAACTGATTTGGTTTAGGAGCATATCCTAAGTAATGACAAATTTGTTTGCTATTTTTACACTTATGTTCGGTTCCACAATCGCCTCACCATTGACTTTCATGGCATTAGGGAGCCCCATGCCTTCACTATTGCCAATATCCATCGCCACTATGATCTTTCCCCATGTCGTCGTTGCCATTATGACCAACTCATCCTTAATAACCCTATGGCCAATGTTGCTCACACCCTTTGTCAAGAGGACATTTACTGGCACCGACCATGCCATATGGAGCATTACCTTAAGTGCTTTGAGTTGCGACCAGAGGCTCGTCCTTGGTTGAATTTGGTCTATAACAACATCGCTTCCACCACCCACCTAGCTAACGTCACCAAGCGCCAAGCCCTCTGCATTTACCTGCTAATGATCGGTTGACCAGTTAACACAGCTGATGCTATCGCCTTTGCCCTCCATGACTCCATCAATACCCCCAAACTCACAAATGCCATAGCCTTCCTTCATCTTGTTTCTGACATTTTCTGCACCCACAACGTCCCTGAGTTTTATAACAACAACTATTTTGAACTAGCCCCACTCTTTAGGTATGATCGCCTTAAACACCCTACCTTTGTGCCACCACCCTTTCCCATACCTATATCTGATGTTGGTGCGGCCCCAATAGCCTGTACACCAGTTGAGCATGACCAACCAGTTTAGGGAGTCCCTGAACTTATCACCTTAGAGACCCTCGTTAGAAAGATTGACGAGATGCTATGTATGATCGGGATGCATCGAGATGCTATGTATGATTGGGAGATCTAGCAAAGGACGCATTGAGATGCTATGTATGATCGGGACATGCATTATCGTCGTCGTGTGGATGCTTTGCTCGCTGAATGGTTACAAATCCAATTGCCCTCTGATGAGGATGAACCATTGAGTGGCGCTGGCACATTTGGAGTAGGCACGTCTACAGCTGGCCTATCTGGAACCGGACTGTTTGGGTCCAAAGCTGATCACCTTGCAAACCAGTCTTGAGTCTTTTTGTTTTCTCTGTTGTTATTTTATCCTTAAGTCTTTATGTTTTTAGTTTTGAGTTTGCTGGATACTTAGTTAACTTTTCTAATGTCTTTTCCATGGATTGCTTTAACCTGCTCTGGACGTTATGATTTATTTCATTGGCTACTAACACCCATTTTGTTTTGTTGATTCTATTTGTGTTTTGCTTGTCTCCCCGTTGATCTATAATTTATAGTCGCTACGCGATTGTGTTTTGATTCTTTTAACATTACGGACAATATTTTGTTTAAGTTTAGGGGAGGAAAGCAAAAAGCTTCTTCATTTAACATTTTTAGCCACTTGAGTGGCTTTGACCAGATCATTTTTTTGTTATCTTTAAAGTTTTGAAATTGGTTCTTGAGGTGAATTTGCAATCGCATGTAATTTTCCATCTTCTCAACGTTTCTGCCACTTTTTGTCACTGCAAAACTTTTCTTGGGCATACTTCACCACGACAAACTTATTATTTAGCCGTGGCAAACTTCCAATTTCGCTGCTGCCAATTCTCCCATATTAGATTCTTAATACTTTTGTGTTTTGAAAGTTTTGCAAATTTCAAAGTTTTACATGTGCTTTTGCAAAACGATTCATACTTTTAAATGATAGTTGATTTTGACTAATTCCATTTTAAATGATTTCAATGAGAAGTAAGTGCGGGTACACTAAGGAAGTGACACTATGCATTTTTAAACCTTGAGATTGCTTAATTGAGATACTAACCTTGTTGGAATGATATTTGGGCCTGAATTCTGTCATTTGTATGTATGTACTTAATTTCATACCTCTCTAGAACTTGTTTTAATTCTTAATCAAGGCTAGATGAACTAAATTTTGTGAATATGGTAGAGGCATTCATTTCAAAACCTTTCTAACCCAAACACAAATCCAAAACACTTAAGCATTGCTAGCCCTCTAAGCCATCTTTTTGAGTGCAGGCACATTTTTGTAAATTGATGTAAATTTTTTATCTCCAGTTTTCTAAGTTTAAGTGATCTTTTCAAGAGTACGATTTATAGGTTGGCTCAAAAAAAGAAAAAAGATAAAGAAAAAGAAAAAGAAAAAAGAAAAAAGAAGAAAAGAGAAAAGTTGTAGTGTCTTTTACCAGACTAGTGTGATGGTGTTCTCCTACCATAGTTCAGAACAAACGCACCAATTTTAAGTCTCCTAAGTAGTTCTTCGAACATTTGAGGAATCTGGTTTGACTCTAAATTATGACTGCAACATCCCGTCCCCATATTAAAGAATTGAATCTTGATTTCAATAATGGAGAAAATGGCAAAGAGAGAGTTAGAAAAT